>PISX010022231.1:0-32131 GCA_004024625.1 Mellivora capensis | reverse complement strand
TAATATCTATGTCGGTAGCCATTAGCTCTGTTGCAGAGGGCCCATCCTCTGAATTTTTCTTCTGTTGGGCGTTCCTCCTCCTAGTCATTTTGGTGAGAGATGGCTGAACGGATGTAGCTGGATGTATCGACCATGGTGCAGGCAAGGTGCACCCAAGAATGCTTCTGAGCAATCAAGAGTCCCCACCCAAAGAAAGAAAAAAGAAAGAGAGAAAAAAGAAAAAGAGAGAGAGAGAGACCGGAAAAAAAAAAAAAAGAAAGATAAAAGAGAAGGCCCAGCCCAAATGGGCCCCAAGGTAAGATTTATGAAGTATACAAACAAAAACAGACAAACAAAAAGACTGATAGGGGCGCCTGGGTGGCTCAGTTGGTTAAACCGCTGCCTTTAGGCTCAGGTCATGATCCCAGGGTAGTGGGATCGAGTACCGCATCAGGCTCCTTGCTCAGTGGGGAGTCTGCTTCTCTCTCTGCCTCTGCTTGCCTCTCTGCCTGCTTGTGCTGTCTCTCTCCCTCTCTCTCTCTCTCTCTCTCTCTGATAAATAAATAAATAAAATCTTTAAAAAAAAAAAAGACTGATAAAAGTATATGACAAGAGAAAAAAAAATATATATATACATATACATATATAAAAGCAAAAAAAGAAAAGAACCTTGTCAAAAAGAACCCCAAGTATAAGATTTATATACTATCAGGACAAACACAAATTCACAGAAACACTGGCAGAAGAAAAAGATGGGAGAGTGGTTATAAATTCTCAGTATGGGTGAGGAAGGTTATTTTGATTCTTCCTGGATTATCTTGATATCTTTGTTAAAGGACTCAACTTTCCTAAGATAAAGAGGGATTAAAAATTGGTTTACCTATAGGGGTAGCATTGATTGGGGAAAGGGGATTACCTTGAAGTTTAACTCTATATGAATATTAAAAAATAAAAATACAAAAAAGAATAAACTAAACTAAACCAAGCTAAAATTTAAAAAATTTTTTTAAAATAGAAAAGCAAAAGAAAAACACGGGTATATGTATCAAAAAGTTCAGGTTAAAAGGTTATGGAATTTGATGTACTGGACATCTCACTGTGATGGTAAATAGGTTAAAAAATTGTCTATATATGGGACGCCTGGGTGGCTCAGTTGGTTGGGCAGCTGCCTTCGGCTCAGGTCATGAACCCAGCGTCCTGGGATCGAGTCCCACATCGGGCTCCTTGCTCGGCGGGGAGCCTGCTTCTCCCTCTGCCTCTGCCTGCCACTCTGTCTGCCTGTGCTCGCTCGTTCTCTCTACCTCTCTCTGACAAATAAATACATTTAAAAAAAATTTAAAAATTGTCTATATAAAAAAAAATGAACCCGGATAGTGGGAATGAATTAAAAATAAAAGTTGTATCTATAAAGTAGTGGTGGTTGCTCTCTTATCGTCTTTTTTTTTTTTTTTCTCCTGGTTGGTTTTCTGGGGGAGGGGCCTGCACGTGGGTTTTCAGGCAATGTTCCCTGAGTTAAGTCCTCCCACCCACCTCAAGGGGGTGGGCCCTGAGGAAACCAGTTTTTCAGGCTTTTGTTCTCTGGAGGTTTTTATGTTTGTTTGTTCGTTTTGTTTTTGGGTTTTTTTCCTCTCGCCTTGACAGCTTTTGATGGTTTTTGGAGGTTTAGAGGAAAGCAAACTGTACCCAGACCTCCCTCTCAGAGAGAAGCCTCAGTCTGTTCCCCTCTGTGTGCTCCAGAGCACATAAGTTCCCCCTTGGCCGCTGGCAGAGCACATTCCAAGTCATCGTCCCTGCGGACACAGGAACTCCTGCTTGTACCCAAAACCACGACAGCGGTGGCTGTCTGGGCAGCTCCAGACCACCAGAGAGGTTCCAAACAGTGATCACACACTGAGATTTTCCCTCTGGCCCGGGCTGGGAGTGCCTGGTCTTTCCGGGTCCGAGAGCGCCGGGCTGGCGCCTGCACGCACATCTCTCAGGGAAGGGTGTGGGGCACGCACGTCTCAGGCTCTGATAGCACAGCAGGGCACTCACGTGGAAGATGCAAAAGGCTGTGCTTCTGCTGACTGGCGAGGCTCCCAGCCCCTCATGGGACCCTCCCCCCCCACGCTCTCAGGCACACTGGTGGCTCAGGGACCAAGACCTGGTTTCTTCGCCACACTCTCTCTGGCTCAGCGCCAGGGGTGTTTGTCCTGGGTCCAGGGACTTAAGCCCCTGTCCCTAACCACCCCAATTCCCACAATTTCCCCCCCGCGATTCTTTGCTCTTTTTGAGTGCTTTCAACCAGACTCCAAGTTAGTGCTGGTCCCCAGACGCAAGGCACTCTCGTATTGGGGTATTACTTTCCAATGGGTCGCCTCTGGTGGCTCCTCCCCCTTTTGTTTATCTTCCAATATTAGTCCGATGTTCCCACTCAGCTTTACCTGCCCACTGACGTCTTCTGCCCCCGTAGAGATCCAGACGTGTAGAATTCTGATCTCAGGCTGATTTCATGGGTTATAGGAGTTCTTTGGTAGGTAATCAGCTCACTTTAGGGTACAGGTTGAAAAGGCGCCTCCTCCTACTTCCCTGCCATCTTGTCTCCCTCAAAGCAACCCTCTTAAAGCAAAAACCTGCCTTTTAAAATAAAGCTTCTTTTTTGTGGGGTTTTTTTTTTTTCTTTCTAAACCAGGACACTTCTCTGAGCATCTCAAAAGAAAAAGTTTCTGGAGTCAGTTTTCCCTCTCCTTTTGAACTTACAAACTGAATCAGTTCTCCCCTTTGCTGTCCATTTGGTATTAGATTATTGCAGTACCTGAATTCTTGCAGATTTGGGCATAGTCTAATTTGTATAAATCTTTCAAGCTAACATTGAATAAATGATTTAACCAGGTAGCTCTTCTTAAGAGTAGAATTATTTTCAAATTAAAGCGAAATAACCAAAATTAATCCCTGACCCCAACATTAAAAAGTTAATCTATTAAAAGTTAAACATTAAAAAGTCAGATCTGTTCCCCATGTACATGTAGTCACATGCAATGATGCTAATTAAGCCTAAACTTCAGGACCTCTCATTTGCCCAAGGCCCAGAGAAAATCCCTAGCGTTGCTGTATTCATAATACTTATTATTTTTCTTAAAGAGGGGCCTAAAGCTGTTATAAGCTTCAGGTCCCACAAAATCTGTACCTAACCTGTATGTCCTATTAAAATTAGATGCAACTCCTTCTTGCTCATCACAAGACAAATAAAAAGAAATAGTCAAAGAAAGAGGTTTTTTCTCATTTTTGAAAGAATATTATGTAAAATGAACAAAATTATAGTATGACAATACCTGAGAATAAGGTGATCAAACTAATAAACCTAAGTGTTAAAAGGGTAGAATATTTTAAAGACATGGTTGCCATGGAAACCGGTACAACAAAAATTATTATATATACAGACAAACTGAATTTATTTATATTGCTTTCAGTGTAAATAGATGGCAGATTCCCTCTTCTTTTGCCTACCTTTAATGTTGACTTTAAGGATTGCAAATGTTTCTAATAACAGCAACCCACTGAAGGCTAAGGCTCAGACAGAACCATCACTAGTCAAAGCAGCACGAACAGTTTTAGTGAAATCACAAAGACAGAATTCCCATAATGAAACTCAGTGTCTATACAGTGGTAATCGCTAAAACAGCAATTTAGAACCTTAGGGATCAATAGTCTCCCTCAGAGACTTTAATGCATGCTATGGATGCTCCATCCAGTAAAATGCATCTTTATATTGATGCATATAATTTCAGGGAGTTCCTGAACCTTAGTCCATATGTCCATAAAACTTAGCTAACAAACCCTTGATTTATCATCTAGAAATTATCATATATTATACTCCTTGGTTGCAACAGAAATGTTATCTAGTGGCCATATCAGTATTTTGGTTATTATATATGAAAGACATACATTCTCTATAAATAACTTATTATATGACTTACCGCAAACAATCCTGACATGTGGCTACGGCCCAGACTTTCAATTTATTTGTTTACTTAAATGAAAGCAATAATCTCTTTTAACTGTAAGAAATTAGTTCTGTAACAGAAATGAACCTGAGAAAAAGAGAACAGGGCAGGAGAGGCACAGAACATAATGGGAGTCAAACTGCCCAGAGATGGGAGGAAAGGCAATGCTGCCAAGACCAGCCTGCCTCATCAAACCTCTTTGATGTGTGTGTTGGGATCCTGTGTTGAATGAAACTTCTGAAGTTTTTATGGATGCTGGAAATGAAAAGGGAAAGAATAAAAAGCTCAATTAACTAAAAAATTTAATTCTTTTGTCAGGACTTTATCTCCCTCTTCCCTGAGCTGCAACCATCTTCCCGATCTCATCTACGAGCACTGAAGTGATCCACAGCCTTCAATTCATTCATGTTCTATCAAGAAGCATCTAAGTAGGTTTCTCCCTATAGCTGGCACATCAAAGTCTACTGCCCAGGTGTTTGCTTGGTTTCTATCTGATGGGGTGCAAGTACTGATGCTGGTGGATAGAGGCTGACCTTATTCTCTCACCTGGCCCTACTGTTCTCATGATTTTTTTAAATTATTTCTTTCCTTGATTTATTCTACAATAATTATGCTCTCTTTGTTCCTGCCAAGTTAGTGATTTCCTTCCTTTGGATTCTAACTTCACTGTGTCCCCTAGCCTTCAAATGCCTACTTGATTTCAGTCCACTTCCTTGTCTGACTTCTAGCGATATCAGCATGTGGACCGACACACTCAGGCCCATTCAACACACCAAGGGGCACATGCTCACTCACCCTCATAAGCAGCCACCCCCAGGCCCTTGCTTTTACACACTCACTCACTCACATCCAGTCCTGCCATCTACAATCACTCAGCCCCACTCATGCTTATTCATACAATCATCCGCAACAGCCCCATGCATTCACATTCCTGCTCAAGGCCACAGCATTCTACTCATACTCCATCACACTCACAACTAGTCACCCCACTGACTTCCATTCAGTCTTGCTCAGTCTCACTCAGCCCCCCACACTCACACCCAGGCTAGTCAGCTCACTCAGTCACACAGTCACTCACTCATGCATGGTCCCTCTCCCTCACACACTTGCCATCCTGCACACTCAGGATGGAGCCACATTCATACTCACTGCCATTGTTACTCTTCATATTCACACACCCAGCCATACCCTGTCACAAAATGTTCCAATTCACACGTAGTCACACCTAGTCCTATGCACACCTAGTCCCACTCAGTCTCACTCACACCTAGTCACATGCAGTTTCATATACACCTAGTCCCATGCAGTCACACTCATACCTAATCTCACACAGTCCCACTCACACCTGGTCCCACTGCATCCCACTCACTCTCAAGTCATTTGCTCTCACACTCACCCAACCTCATGAACAGAGTCTCTCTCCTCTGCACGCATTCACACTTGCTCAATTGCAGCACTCATGCAGACGTTCCCCATCATACATCAGCTGTCTTTGTCTGTCCAGGCTACATAAATTCAGTGAATTAATAACAATAAACATTTACTTCTTACAGTTTCAGAAACTGGAAGTCCAAGATCAAGATGCCAGCAGACCAGTGTCCACTTCCTGGTTTATAAAAGGTGTCTTTTGCTGTATCCTCACATGGCAGAAGGGTAAGGGAGCTCTCTAGAGTCTCTTTTACAGGAACACTAATCCACTCATGAAAGATTAAGCATCTTTTAAAGAACCCACCATCACATTAAGGGTTAAGTTTCAACATACGAATTTCAGGGTAAGGGTGACACACACATTCAGTCCTTAGCACAAGTATACTCATACACTCACACCTAGTCCCCGCACTCAGGTATGGAAATACCCAACCCCATTCACACATGCACTCACCCACACTCACTTACAGGCCCACACATGTGGGCACACATGCCAAGTCTCACAGATACACACACAGTACAAATATACACATACTACCAAGTCCCACTACTCACAAGTTCCCATGCTGAGTCCTACTGACTCATACACAAACAACCAGTGCCACTCCCTCACACTGAGCCCCACCTACCCCATTCTACCTTCCCTGTCTCACACTCAGTCACAGCTTCACTCACCTATCTTCCCTCTCCCCAACCTTGCTGACTTCCATACCCAAAGTCACTCACTCCTTCAGTGACTTTGGTCAACCAAAGGGCTGCCTCACTCAACAATAATTTTTCTTCCCCAAGTGTTATTTTTTCACTAAGCAATAGCAGAGAATGACATAGTAATATGGTCTCCTCTTTTTTCTAAGGTTTTGAGTGGTATCCATTTTTATTTAGGTGCTAAAGGAACGGGGCTACCTGTCCTCAGAGTAGGGCACTTTAGGTTTTGAATGACTTGATAAGCTTCTTTGGGATACAGTTGAGTTCAGTTAGGAAAACAATATCCACACTGTAGTTCAAAAGAGAAAACTGAATGCAGGGAACAGCTTCACAAAGGAGCTGGAAGCACTAAAGAGCTTGCAGGGGACAGTGCGGCAATTCTAGAATTACCAATTCTAGAAAGGCACTATGACCCTTAAGGAAGGGAAGATAAAGGGAAGAAGTAATGTATTATCCAGGGTTCTACAGAGAAACAGAACCTAGGAGGGAGGGAGAGAGGGAAGAAGGAAAAAAAGGAACTAGCTCATGGGAACATTAGGGCTGGCAAGTTGGAAATTTAGGGCTGGCTGGCAGCCTAGAAATTCAGGTTAAGATTTGATGTTGTAGCCTTGAGGCAGAACTGCTTCTAAGAGAAATCTCGGTCTTTGCTCTTACGGCCTTCAACTGACTGGATGAAGCCCACTCACATTATGAAGGACAATCTGCTTTACGTCATGTCAACTGATGGTACATGTTCATTACATCCACAAACACCTGCACAGCCACATCTAGTGTGTGACCTAACAACTGGGTACCAGAGCCGACATGTTACATTTACCCTCACAGACAGTGTTACAGGAGCTCAGGGTAGAGGTCACCTAGCAAGAGCTGTCTATAGAGGAGACACAGCCAGTGCTGGACCTTGATGAAGGGAGAAGGAAAACCTGCAGTGGCTCCCTCCTTCTGTTCTCCAGTTTGCTCCAGTGCCTCACATGGGCCTAACCTAACTGAAACTAGTTGGCAAGAGATCTGGGAAAGGTCATTTCCAAGGGTCGACACCCTAGGAACAGAGGGGAAAGAAGGGAAGGGTGGAAGTGGAACTAAAAGTATGAGGAAGGACTAACACAGTAGGATTATGAGTTTGAGGTCTGTGAAGTGTTTGACTTCTAAAACCAGCTGTCATTTGACTCAGGAAGATATGTATGTATGAATTGAAAACATTCACAAACTAAACATAAAGCAACCTCAGCCATGCTCTTCTCAGAAGACTAGAACTACCAACCCTCAAAGAACCCCTGGGGCCTGGGTTACGAAAAGGCTGTTTGGTACCTGGAAACAATGGTATTCCTGGGTCAACCTGACTTCAGTTCCCTCTAAGCCTGAGTTGTAGGAGAACAGAAATGCTTTTGAACCAAATAAGCCTCCTATGGGACCATCCTTGATTTCACTGGCAACTGGATAAAATGATCCCCCAAAATTGCCATTCCCCCAGTGCCCATCAGACTGCCAGGGGATATACAACAAAAATGGAGTGAATGACTTCTTACAGGTTTTGTTTGTTTTGTTTTGTTTTTAATTTTATTTTATGTCAAGATGCTTGCTTAGGACTTGCCAGTGATTCCATTATCTTCCTAATCATCCTAGAAAGACTAGGATATATTCAATATTTGGATATCATATTTATGAATCCATTTCCTGCAGTTTTGTCTTGATGAGGTAAAGATCTCTTTTATCATTAAAATGTCTTTTCCAAAAGAGGGACTTAATTATACTGTTAATTATACAGTCACATTTATCTTCAGGTAAATAAATGTAAATGGGACATTAGAGGCTAGCCAAGGAGAATTTCTTCTTCAAACACTCCAGAAGCTACCAAAAAAGAATGCATCAGAACCTTACAGTTGATAGGGAACCCAGGTTTCTATGCAACGTGGAAATATTTTATATAGGGGACGCCTGGCTCGCTCAGTTGGAAGAGCATGCAGCTCTTAATCTCGAGGTTATGATTCAGCCCCACGCTGGGTGTAGAATTACTCAAAAATAAATAAACTTTTTAAAAAGGCATCTCTTACAGAGAATCTCAGAAAGTGTTCATCTGTCCCTTCATAATACTCAAAATTCAATTTTTTTAATTTATAAAACTCAAAAAAAAATACTTGAGGATCTACTATCTACAGTTCCTGAAAATGCCAACATATAGGGATGAATATGAAGAACAAGTTCCTCTTCTCATAAAGATGTCAGTCTAGTGACAGGAGATGAAAAGAGACAGAGAAGAAGCAAGAAAAGGAAAGTAATTTCAGATCATGACAAATGCTCCGGTGGAGGTTGGGACATGCTCTTGGAGAAAGTGATATGGAGAATGAAAAATGAGAAGTACTACCAAACATCATGGGAAGAAGATCCAAAGCAAATGTAACAGCCCTGACATAGGAATAACTTGGCATGTTAACGTGATGGAATACCAAAAATCCACAGAGCGAGTTGAGCAAGTTTCTACTGGCATATGAGAAAAGTGGAGAGGTACTTTTGATTGTCACATGACAGCCTGGAGTTGTTGCTGCTATTTCATGAACAGGGGCCAAGGGTGCTAATATCTACCACTATTCAAGGTGGTCCTACTCCAGAAAGAATTCTCCCACCCAAAAACTAGCACCTCCCTTGAGCAACCCTGTCAGACAACACTGAATGAAAAAGAACTAGATAAAGGGGAGGTCAAGGAGCTAGATTGGAGGCACATCAGAAAGGCTTTGGGGTCACAGTAAGAGTGGAGAAGTATAACCAAAGTCATTAAATGCCCAGTAAGCAAGGAAACATTTTTGAAAGTCTTAGAGATAAGACACATAAAGCCTTTATACAACATTCTGCTCCACTGAGTCCTGATTTAAAGGATCCTTTTTATATGCGGGTGGCTCTTTATAACTTCCACTTAAATTCCTACTATGACAGAAGGAAACCCCAGAAAGTTCCCTCTTGGTCTGGGAACATTCCACCTTCAGATTCCATTACACCTGGTCTGGGGCCAGTTCTATAACCATTAGAGCAAATTCCATAATTCTCAGGTCTATATATCTGGTGAAAATGAAATCCATTTTTCCCATTTCTTTGTTGTTCCCAGATTGCCCTTGTCCCTAGCTCTTCTTAGGAACTGGCTACTAGGACTCAGTCCCCGTGTAATACTCCAGATGAGTACTTCTACTTGGATGGAGGGCCTGCAACTGATAACTGCCAGGAGCCCTCTAAGGCTAGACCCTACTTGATTTTTGCCAATACTTTCAGCATTCAAATCCTGCCCATGAACACTAGGCCCATAGCAGATGTTCTATTACTTCCAACCAGACTTTCCTAATGCCCACCATATGGCTACCTGGCTGCACTTCCATGCATCATCTTGTTGCTGACATGTCTGTGTTCACACTATGCCCATCTGCTAAGACACCCACTAGGGAAGTAGCCCATTGTACAAGAGCAGTGACTTGGGAGTCAAACCTGGATGTGAATCTGATACCATACTTGACTAACTGTGGAATTCTTTTTAATCTCTTAGTTTCCTAAAGCACTGATGAGGCTGATGATAATAATAATGATAGAGTCTCAAAGCTCTGTAATAAGTAACTGAGCATGACATGGGTCTTCAAATGCAGCTATTGTTATCTTTATTTATAATCAATGTTGGGCCTTCCTTTTTTTTTTTTAAGACACAGAGAGAGAGAGTAGAGGGAGAGGGGCAGAGGAAGAGGAGGAGGAAAGAATCTTAAGCAGGCTCCACACCCAGCATGGAGCCCGAGGTGGGGCTGCATCTCACACCCCTGAGATCATGACCTGAGCCAAAACCAAGAGTCAATGCTCAACCAACTGAGCCACCCAAGCATTCTGGGCCTTTCTAGTAAAGTCTAAAAGCTTACATCTATCACCAGGCACACTGGATTCTGTACCCTCACTGCCCTGCCCTTTTGCCTCCCTAAACCTCTGCTCCATGCTAATGAGTGTGCCTGTTTACTGGCTCCGGTCCCCTTTCATGAAAAAACTGAGCTATAGGCATGACTCCAAACCAGTGTAGCTACTGAGTTAACCAAGTCATGAAAGACTATTGAGCAGGAAGGGGTGGGTGTACACAGGAAGAGGTAGATGCAGAGAGGTATTCTTGGAACAGCAAAAAGGTAGGGCAATTGCTGAGGATAAGGCTAAATGGAGGTTTGAAGACAGGAGAAAATAGCAGGGAGTGGGAAGGGAGAACAAAGGAAATCTTATCCTCAATTATCCTGACAGTTCTGGGCTTGGCCTACATTAGCAGAATCTTTGTTTAGATGTTCATTTTGCTTTGGCTGTAGAGGCCTCTCCTGGTGGGATTGCAGGGAGTTTTATAACCCATCGTCCCACTGCTCTTTCCTGTGGTTTTAACTGATGGGGAGGAAGGGAACCACTCAGTACAATTAGGTCCCTTCCATACAACACAGCTGCATGTCTTCATAGAGATTTACTTTTGACAAGTAATTTATGTTGCTTTCAATGACTATTGGGCTGTTACTGGGGGACGGGGGAGGAAAGGACTGGAGACAAGATTGCTGGGAGTGTTCTGAAGTTGCTTGTTGTAACAGGTGGCCTGAAAACTGCTGACTTGAAGCAAGGCCACAGCTGCTCTCAGCTGGCTTGACTGATGCAGAGACCTAAGTGAACCCAGACCAGGCATAACCCAGGTGCACCAAGGGAACAGCTGTCTCTATTTTAATTGGGGGAAGGAAGTGGCATGGATTTGAAAAAATAATATTGTAGAACCAGAGTGCAGAGCGATGGTTTGATTCCACTCCATTTTGTTATTTGCCATAAACAGTTTATTAATACATGCTGAGTGAATGATGGTGTCTCTTTAGAGGGTTTTCACCAATGTTGATGACCAATGCTTCTCAGACTTTAATGTGTGTAGAAATCACCTGGGGACCTTGTTAAATTTCAAATTCAGATGCAGGAGGTCTGAGATGTGCCTGAGATTCTGCATTTCTAACAAGTTCCAGGCAATGGCAGGTCTGCTGGTCCATGGATGACACTCTGAGCAAGAAGTCTGTCAACCGCACGGCACTTCCGAATAAGAGACTGCTAAAAACACTGGTAAGCTGTCAAATATTAGAAATAGGCTATCAGTAGGAAATGAAAGTAAACTACATACTGATGAGATTTTAAAGGAAACTGAATGACTAAAGAGGTCATTAATATTAATGATCTAAAATTGCTCTTTTGACCTCTTGGACTTCTGATCATATTCTATGAGCTTAGAAGTATCCATTACAATTGTATCAGAAATGATTTTGTGTATGCATATTTCAATTTCTGAGAAATTTAACTACAGCTTTTTTTTATTACTATGACCATACAATCAAGCAACCAAGGGACTCTTTAAATTATTGATTTCAGCAATTTAACTATACAGAAAGTTTTAGAAAGGCTTTTCCTCCACTTTGGCAAAATGTTTAATTCTGATGCCTAAGTCAGAAAATTCAGGGCAAATATCAGTGAGAATGCACTGCATGGAGAAAACCGGGAGCAGAGACCCAGCGCAAATGATTCACTGCCCTAGCTGACAGAGAAAGAACATCTGGCAATATTATGCCAAGGCGCTTTCGATCTTCTCTCTGTCTGCCAATATGAAATTTCACTATCACCGCTCTGTAAAAGAGAAAAAGATGAAAGGAGAGAGCTGCCATGAGTCAGGAGGAAGAGCATAAGAGCCGGGCAATGCAGCCCTGGGGAGTTTGCGAGAGGAGGAAAGAACAGCAAACGTTTGCCATGCCCTCCCTTCCAGCCAAGGCAGGAGCCATGTTAGAGTGACTGAGGGTGGCACAGAAATACAGAGAACTGGGGACTGCCAGCAGGGAGAGTCATGAGGGGTGGGCAAAAACGGGTGATGGGGAGTGGGAGCTACGGCTTCAGTGATGGAGTGTGTAAGTCCCTGGGGATAAAAGGCACAGCATAGCAAGCACAGTCAGTAATACTGTAACAGTGGGCCTGGTGACAGACAGTAGCTACCCCTGTGAGCACAGCATCACATGCAGAGTTGCTGGATCACTGTGCTGTACCCTGAAACTAATGTAACGCTGTATGTCAGCTATACGCACATAAAACAGCTTTTAAAGAAAGAGATTGCGGATCAAGCCAAAAATCAGCGTGCTTTGACCTCACTCTTGTCTGAGACAGTGAGGTGATTTAATCCGCCAGCCTCAGATCAGCCTGAGGGGTGGCCACTCCAGGGCAAGAGCTGGACCACTGTCATTAGTCACAGAAGGCCTGCCCCTGACTGTCTGGGGGACCTCCTCAGCCCCTGAGAGACAGGGACAGAGATAGGGGACTCTACATGCACTGTGGAGGGACACAGAAGGCAGCTAATAATGCTGGCTGGCAAGAGAGGTCAAACGGCCCAGAGACAGGAACCAGCAGGGAAGACCAGAGCTGAAAATCAAATTAGTTGCCAGCAGATTGCTGAGAGGCCTGTAGAGCCATCAAAGGCATGGGGAAACTGCATCTTTGGGAAAATCCTTGGAGACATGATGGAACCAGAGCAGAGACCTCAACGTGCCCTGCACCGACCATAGCGGCAGTTAAGAGAAATTGCTGGCAGAGGAGAAGAGGCAGTACTGGGGCCTACTCATGGGTCTTGGGGCCCCCACTGTTCTTCCCTAGCACCAGCGGGCCAGATCACATCCACTTCCATGTACCCCGGTATTGCTCTGGAAAGAAAACACGAGGGGATGGTAAAAAATCTAAAAGACTGGAACTTCATCTAATAAGACTATGAGTTACCTTAAAAGCCTGCATAAATTATTGCATTCGAATGACTAAATTTAGGTGTTTTATTTCTACTTCCTCACTAGCTAGACAGAAGGAGGTTCTTAAAGAAAAGCAAATCTACAGAAAATAAAGCTATTACTCCTTTGCACCGCTCAGTGTAGTGTGAGTTTAATTCACAAACCTGTTTGAGCTGAAATGAATCATCCCATTTCAGTCAGTGGATTACCTCATTCTGAGGTGGAAACATGGAGTTTCACATCTCTGATCTGTCCTTGCTCCTCACCCAGGTCTGCTCTTCTGTGCGCTAAGTTCAAACCAAGGCCCCCACTACTAAGCCTTAGGAACCTTCCAGCCCTGAGCGTGGCTCTCAGGTGTGGTTCCACAGCCTGTGTTTATCAAGTCTGAGGCCACTCCAGGATCTGCCCTGGTTTTGAAAATTGATGTGACTTAATTTCCTGCATATGTTCAGGGAACAGAATTGGAAAAGCAGGAACTTAGGAAAGAGAGTGTATCAGATTCTGCTCTGGGCATTTAGCATCCACAGGGCTGTGGGCAAGCCACTTTTCCTTCTGAGACTCCTTTAATAAAGTGGAGTTCATAATATCTACTTTTAGGACTCTTATAAGAATTAATAAGAAATCAATAAATCAAGTTCATATTGTGCTATTCCAGTTCCTTCCATTATGCCCTATAATGCCTATTCAAGTGGGACCATGGACCTCAACTTCTCACCCCACACAAAGAGTTGATTCCAAAACCCCATACATCTTCCTTTTTACAAACAGGTGGATGTTCTGTTTTGTTGTCCAGGCCCTGCTTCAGAACCAAAGGATGGATATCTCCCTGATGGCTGGTACTCTCTGGAAATTTCCTCAGCCAAAGTCATACCCTTTTTCTGGAGGGTGCCCCTGTATCCAAAGACTGGTGGGTTAGGGGGATAAATGCCAATCTCATTGGCCTACACCAGAAAAAATTCTGAAAGGACATTCCAACATCAGAGCAGGGCTGGCCAAGGGAAAATTTGTGGGGACTATATCACACAGCCCATCGTTTCCCTCAGCTCAATTCTGCTTCTCCACCTTCTTCCTATAGATATCAATCCTAAGAGCCCTCCTTCACAAACATCCTACATGGTAATCTTTGCCTCAGAGTTGGCCTCCTGGGGACTCCATCTGGTAGCAATAAGTTACCGCATTCCCTGCTCAAAACCACTCACTGACCTATTATTGTTGATACTGCGCAACCATCTTAACACAAAATTTGGTAAAATAAATGCTCATGACCCTCTTTGCCACTATTTTTGGACCCCTGCTATGGGTCATAGCCAGGGTAATCGTTTAGTCCTGATCCTTCCTTCCTAGGAGTCTTAGTTCAGCCAACACAAACCAGAGAGGACACTACTTACACAGTGACTTTAGAATACTTGCCACACTGCAATGCTGGCCAACCCAGATACAGCCTTTAGCCTTCCCTTGATCCAGAACAAAAATCTGCAACTACCACAAGAAGGTTTTTATAGCATTGTCTCCATGCTATGTGAATAAACAATGTCTAGCTACAGGAAATTGTCAATTCCTCTCTACAAACTAAACACCTGCTTGTATTTTGCCCTGCTGTATACAAATGGACCATTTCAGGAAATGAGTAGAACAAATATGCTCTAGAAACTGCAATATAAGCAGTGACCAATTTGCAGATAGGCTGTGTTGCCTGAGTTGATTTACAAATTGGCTATTTGGAACTCAGAATACATTATCCCAAAAGCAGTGTTATAAACGATGGCCAGCTACATGTGTTGTCCACAAAACCCTAGTAAATTCACAACTTCACATTGCCTTTAATAATGGACTGTTGGACTGTTCTGCACAGGGAAAATACCCTCCACAGGGCATAAGAGGGAAACCATGTGACACCAGGAACATCATGTCTCTCTCACTCATGGCTGTACTCTCCTCTCTGCCACATGTTTGCTGTAATCACCCATTTTCGAGGTGGCATTGAGGCCTGACAATGAACCTGGTCCTTTTCCTCTCTCTCTTCGAGAACTTGGGCACAAATATAACGTAGACTTGATGAGTTCTGGCTTTAAGTTGCTGATAAGCAACATCCAAAGGCTCTAAGGATGTTTCTTGATCCCAAGACCACAAGGAGAATCTCCTTTAGCACAGTACTGTACATTTATAGACTAAAAGTATGAGTATATTTGCAACAGAGTAAATCCCAAAGGAACATCACTACTTTCTATGTATCACCCTAACAAAGAATAGTTGAGGCCCGGAAGCCTAACCTCTGGTTTTACTGCATCCCCCAACAATACTATCTTGTCACATATATGCAAAACAATATCCTTCTAAAATACTTCTACAAGGCTCCAGGAAGTAGGATAAGTGTATCTGTAGCCTAATGCAGCATTCCAGAATGTAATCCCTTAATTGACAGCATCAGCATAAGAAGCACACTTGTTAGAAATGCTACTTTTGTGCTGGCGAGGATGCGGAGAGAGGGGGACCCCCCCCTACACTGTTGGTGGGAATGCAAGCTGGTGCAACCACTCTGGAAAACAGCATGAAGGTTCCTCAAAAAGTTGAAAATAGAACTACCCTATGACCCACCAATTGCACTACTGGGTATTTACCCTAAAGATACAAACGTAGTGATCCGAAGGGGCACGTGCACCCGAATGTTTATAGCAGCAATGTTTACAATAGCCAAACTATGGAAAGAACCTAGATGTCCATCAACAGATGAATGGATAAAGAAGATGTGGTATATATACACAATAGAATACTATGCAGCCATCAAAAGAAATGAAATCTTGCCATTTGCAGCGACGTGGATGGAACTAGAGGGTATCATGCTTAGTGAAATAAGTCAATCGGAGAAAGATTGATCTCCCTGATATGAGGAAGTGGAGATGCAACATGGGGGGTTGGAAAAGAATAAAAGAAACAAAATGGGATCGGGAGGGAGACAAACCATAAGTGACTCTTAATCTCACAAAACAAACTGAGGGTTGCTGGGGGGAGGGGGGAGGGAAAGGGGGGTGGGGTAATGGACATTGGGGAGGGTATGTGCTATGGTTAGTGCTGTGAAGTGTGTAAACCTGGCAATTCACAGACATGTACCGCTGGGGATAAAAATACATTATATGTTTATAAAAAAATTAAAATTTTTTTTAAAAATGATAAAAAAAAAGAAATGCTACTTTTGGATATCACCCCAAATCTATTAAATCAGAAATTCCATGATTGGGGCCATAATATTGGGGCCAATAACCTCTAGGTTATTCTACATACACTAAAGTTTGAAAAACAGTGATGTAATTAATGATTTTGGAAAAAATGATGTAAGAAAATCAAGAACCATTTCTTTTTAAAGAGAAATGGCTAGAAATATTGTCAATCTAGTTATCCTACATATAACATAAAATATTATCTTTAGGAAATACCCAACAATTCAACTCAAAAACATGTTTATTCCATGTCTAATATGTACAGGCTACACCTTGTCTGCTAAGAAATATTAAAATGTGAGATGGTGCGTAAATCAAAGACTCTTCAACCTAATGAGGTTGCAGGGAAAAGAAAAGTAACAAGAATTAACTAATATGAGACAGATTATTTATAGTTTTAGAGAAAATGTAAAACAAAATGTATTGGGAAAAATAAAATAATTTTAGAGGAAGATATCAGAGAAGGTTTTGAGCTACATCAGAGTCAGGCCTGGAAAGATAAGTATATATTTTGCTAACAGAGGCCATGTTGGGAGGAGGGGATGAAGGGCCCATGGAACTGGTACACGATGAAGTTGCCCAGCAAAGAGGACATGAGCAAAAGCATGGTATAAAGCTTCCTCCAAGGTGTATCATAAATAGGTTATGCTTGTGATTAAATAAATTTCCCTCAGCTCTTGGGACAGATGGGTGAAGACTGGAATAGCCAAAGACCACAGACCAGTTACCGTTGTCATAAGTAATTGTGTGCAACTACCCCAGTGTGACTTACTAATGTTCTTTCTATGTGAACCATGACGCCAAGAGCTTGTTCAAGGAATCAAGATGAACACATATAGCAAATAAGGTAAACAGGTGGGTCTTGGGTACCTTATTCAGTAGGCTGGATCTTATTTAGAAGGTAACTGTGTTTGGAGCTGCAACCACTACCACCATCAACAACAACAACAAAAAGGCATGAATTGTTCTGGCTTATAAAACCCACATATGTAGATTGATTAGACTAAAAATAGAGTCAGGCAAATAGGTTAAAATGTTATCAAATTAGGACAAATAGGAAATATCAAGATCCCAAACTATTGTGGAACAGGGAAGGAAAAGAGAAGGTTGCAGGAAAATCAGTTCAGTTCACTAATATCTGGTCATCTGTGATAGACAAGATATATACTGTTGCTTTAGAGAAAACCAAAATTGCAAAAACTATCCTTTATTTTAAATAAATTAAAATCTGTTATGCAGAGGTATAAGACCACTATAAAATTATAATAAGTAGTAAAATAATTCTAATAAAGAAAGCATAAATATTATGGAGTTTCAAATAGTTGCAAGGTCACATTTTTACGGAGGTATCAGGAGTTATTTCATGGATGAAGTATTGTATTAGCCATGAGCCTTCAAGGATGAAAAGTGTTAGCAAAGAGGTACAGATAGGACATTCTAGGTATAGAAAAAAATAGGTCAAAAAATAAAGGCGTGGTGCCTGGGTGGCTCATTCAGTTAAATGTCTGCCTTTGGCATAGGTCATGATCTCAGGGTCCTGGGATCGAGTCCCATGTCAGGCTCCCCGCTTTATGGGGAGTCTGCTTCTCTCTGCCCCTCTCCCCCTTTGTTATCTCTCTCTCAAATAAATAAATAAAATCTTCAAAATAAATAAAGGCAAAGGCAAACAAACTTGTTCTGAGTTAATAGTGCAATATATTTGGAAGAGATAGGAAATGAGCTGTAATGAACTCTTAGAGAAGTGCAAATCCAAACTTCAATGAGATACCACTTCACTCACAAAAACTGCTACATTAAAAAAATTATAAGTGTTGGTGAAGATGTAGAGAAAAATCAGAACCTTTATATACTGCTGGGATTATAAAATAGTGAAGCATCCTTAGAAAACAGTTGTTAGTTCCTTAAAGTTAAACACAGACCATAGCCAACATCATCCTTAATGGGGAAAAACTGAGAGCTTTTCTCTAAGGTCAGGAACAAGACAAAGATGTCCATTCTCACCATTTTTATTCAACAAAGTGCTGGAAGTCCTACCCTCAGCAATCAGATAAGAAAAAGATATAAAATGCATCCTGACTGGTAAGGTAGACATAAAATTTTCACTATTTGCAGATAACATCAAGCTATGTATGTTACATCAAGAAAACCCAAAAGACCACAAAAAAAATAACTAGAATTGATAAATGAATTCAGTAAACTTGCAGAATACAAAACCAATATACAGAAATCTGTTGCATTTCTATACACTAATAATGAAGTAGCAGAAAGAGAAATTAAGAAAATAATCCCACTTACAACTGCACCAAAAAGAATAAAATACCTAAGAATAAACTTAACCCAAGAAGTAAAAGACCAGCACTCTGAAAACTACAAAGCACTGATGAAAGAAACTGAAGTCAACACAAATGAAAGATATTCATTCCATGCTTATGGATTGGAAGAACTGATACTGCTAAAATGTTTATACTATCAAAAGCAATCTATAAATTTAATGCAATCTCTATCAAAATACCAACAGCATTTTTCACACAATTAGAACAAATAATTCTGAATTTTGTATGGAATCACAAAAGATCCCAAATAGCCAAAGCAGTCTTGAAAAAGAAAAACAAAGCTGGAGGTATCACAATCCCAGATTTCAAGATACATTATAAAGCTATAGTAATCAAAACAGTATGATACTGATACAAAAACAGAAACACTGATCAGCAAAACAGAACAGAAAGCCCAGAAATTTAAAAAAAAAAAACAACCCACACTCATATGGTCAATTATTCCATGACAAAGAAGGCAAGAATACGCAATGGCCAAAAAAAAGGCTCTGCAACAAATAGTGCTGGGAAGACTGGACAGCTACATACAAAAGAATGAAAATGGACCACTTCCTCAAACATTACACAAAAATAAACTCAAAGTGGATTAAATACTTAAACGTGAGACCTGAAACCATAAAAATCCTAGAAGAGAGCATAAGAAGTAATTTCTCTGACATTGGCCATAACAACATTAGATATGTCTCCAACTAGATACATCTCCTCAAGCAAGAGAAACAAAAGCAAAAATAAACTATTGGGACTACACTAAAATGAGCAGCTTTTGCACAGTGAAGGAAATCATTAAAGAAACAAAAAGGCAACCTACTGAACAGAAAATATTCATAAATGATATATCCAATTAGGGGTTAGTATCCAAAATATCTGAAGAACTTACATAACTCAACACTTTTTTAAAAAGTACTAATAATAATAATCCAGTTAAAAATAGGCAGAAACATGAACAAACATTTCTTTAAAGACATACAGATGGCCAACAGACACATGGAAAGATGCTCAATATCAATAATTACCAAGAAAAGGCCAATCAAAACCAAAATGAGATATCATCTCACACCTGTCATAATCCACAAATCCAATATAAAGAATAAAACAAAGGATATCAAAACAGATCCTGTAACCATTTAAAAAGAAAGGAATGTTATACACAACTTTCAGTTCATATATTCAACAATTTAATTGAAATGTACCAGTTCACTGAACTACCAAATTTCAATTTAGTAAATAATCTGAGTAGTTCTATAATGAATTCATAACTTAAAACTTCCAAAAAAGAAATCTCCAAGTCAGATGTTTAAACTCTACAAATGCTTAAAGAAAAACTGCATAATCTCTTATAGAAAATACAAGACGGAACATTTCATGTACCAGTATTACCTTAATATAAAAGTCAGGCAAGGGTAGAACAAAAATGCAAAACTGCAGATCAATATCTGAGACACAAAAATCCTCAAAAATATTAACAAATCAAATTGAGCAATGTATAAAATGAATTAAGCACAATCAATTGTAATTTATTTCAGGTATAAAACTCTGTTTCAACATTTGAAAATCAAGGTAACCCACCACAGTAACAACTAAAGAAGAAAAAAAATTCTCAGCAAGTTAGGAATGGGGAGAAGTACCTTATCCTATAGCTAACAACATACTTAATAGTAAAACACTGAATGCTTTCATGCTAAAATTAAGAACAAGGAAAAGATAACTACTCCCACTTCTATTAGTCAGCATAGTTCTGGACACTGCAATAAGGCAAGAAGAAGGAACAGAGGCATACATTATGGAAAGTAAGAAATAAACTTTCCTTGTTTTCAGATAACATGATTTTTTATGTAGAAAATCCCAAGAAATCCACAAAACACCTGTAGAGCTAAGAAATGAGTCCAGCAAAAGTAAAGGATACAAGATGAACACACCAAAATCAACATTTCTACATACTAACAATGAATATACAGAAACTAAAATTAAAAACAGAGTACCTTTTACAATTGCTCCAAATAAACTGAAATACTCAGGTATAATATTACCAAATATGTATAAGACCGATATGCTTAAAACCACAAAATGCTGATAAAAGAAATCAAAGATCTAAATAAATAGACAGATCATGTTCCTGAACTGGAATTGGAAAATTCAACATAGTAAAGATGTCAATTCTCCCTATATTGATTTATAGGTTTAAAACAATGCCCATCAAAATCTCACCAAGGTGTTCTAAATACACAGACAAGCTTACTCCAAATTTTTTGGAAAGACACAGGTTCTAGAATAACTAAACCAATTTTGAATAGAGGAATAAAGTGGGAAGAGTCACTCTGTCAATATTATATATATCTACATTACTAAGACAGTATGGTACTAGTGAAGCAACAGACAACAGATCAGAACAAACCCAAGTAAATACTTTTTTTTTT
The DNA here is from genome assembly GCA_004024625.1 of Mellivora capensis. Classification (NCBI taxonomy): domain Eukaryota; kingdom Metazoa; phylum Chordata; class Mammalia; order Carnivora; family Mustelidae; genus Mellivora; species Mellivora capensis. The sequence goes on along the minus strand of PISX010022231.1, from coordinate 11,298 downwards.
CATTTTACTTCTTTTCAGTGTCCCAGAATTGTTTATGCACCATACCCAGTGCTCCATGCAATATGCCCTCCATAATACCCACCACCAGGCTCACCCAACCCCCCACACCCCTCCCCTCCAAAACCCTCAGTTTGTTTCTCAGAGTCCAGAGTCTCTCATGGTTCGTCTCCCCCTCTGATTTCCCCCAATTCACTTTTCCTTTCCTTCTCCTAATGTCCTCTGTGTTATTCCTTATGGTCCACAAGTAAGTGAAACCATATGATAATTGACTCTTTCTGCTTGACCTATTTCACTCAGCATAATCTCCAGTCCCATCCATGTTGATACAAAAGTTGCATATTCATCCTTTCTGATGGAGGCATAATACTCCATTGTATATATAGACCATATCTTCTTTATCGATTCGTCCATTGAGGGGCATCTTGGTTCTTTGCACAGTTTGGCGACTGTGGCCATTGCTGCTATGAACACTGGGGTACAGATGGCCCTTCTTTTCACTACATCTGTATCTTTGGGGTAAATACCCAGTAGTGCAATTGCAGGGTCATAGGATAGCTCTACTTTCAATTCTTAAGGAATCTCCACACTGTTCTCCAAAGTGGCTGCACCAACTTGCATTCCCATCAACAGTGTAAGAGGGTTCCCCTTTCTCCACATCCTCTCCAACACCTGTTGTTTACTGTCTTGTTAATTTTGGCCATTCTAACTGGTTTAAGATGGTATCTCAATGTGGTTTTGATTTGAATCTCCCTGATGGCTAATGAAAATGAACATTTTTCATGTGTTAGCTATTTGTATGTCTTCTTTGGAGAAGTGTCTGTTTATGTCTTCTGCCCATTTTTTAACGTGATTATCTGTTTTGTGGGTGTTGAGTTTGAGTCTTTATAGATCTTGGATATCAGCCTTTTGTAGTGTCATTTGCGAAAACCTTCTCCCATTCCGTAGGTTGCCTCTTTGTTTTGTTGACTGTTTCCTTTGCTGTGCAGAAGCTTTTGATCTTGATGAAGTTCCAAAAGTTCATTTTGCTTTTGTCTCCTTTGCCTTTGGGTACATGCCTTGAAAGAAGCTGCTGTGGCCGATGTCAAAGAGGTTACTGCCTATGTTCTTCCCTAGGATTTTGATAGATTCCTGCCTCACGTTGAGGTCTTTTATCCATTTTGAGTTTATCTTTGTGTATGGTGTAAAAGAGTGGTCAGGTTTCATTTTTCTACATATAGCTGTCCAATTTTCCCAGCACCATTTATTGAAGAGACTGTCTTTTTTCCACTGTATATTTTTTCCTGCTTTGTCGAAGATTATTTGACCATACAGTCCATATCTGGGCTCTCTACTCTGTTCCACTGGTCTATGTGTCTGTTTTTATGCCAGAACCATGCTGTCTTGGTGATTACAGCTTTGTAGTAAAGCTTGAAATCAAGATATGTGATGTACCCAGTTTTGTTTTGCTTTTTCAACATTTCGGTAGCAATTCAGGGTCTCCTCTGGTTCCATACAACTTTTAGGATTGCCTGTTCCAGCTCTTTGAAAAATGCCGGTGGAATTTTGATCAGGATGGCATTGAAAGCATAGATGGCTCTAGGCAGTATAGACATTTTAACAATGTTTATTCTTCTGATCCATGAGCAGGGAATGGTCTTCCATCTTTTTGTCTTCTTCAATATCTTTCATGAGTGTTCTGTAGTTCCTCAAGTACAGATCCTTTACCTCTTTGGTTAGATTTATTCCCAGGTATCTTATGGGTTTTGGTGCTATAGTAAATGGAATGAATTCTCTCATTTCCCTTTCTATATTTTCATTGTTCGTGTATAAGAAAGCAACTGATTTCTGTACATTGATTTTGTATCCTGCCACGTTACTGAATTGCTGTATGAGTTCTAGTAATTTAGAGGTGGTCTTTTGGGTTTTCCATATAAAGTATTATGTAATCTGCAAAGAGAGAGAGGTTGACTTCTTCTTTGCCAATCTGAGTGCCTTTTATTTCTTTTTATTGTCTGACTGCTGTTGCTAGGACTTCTAGTACTATGTTGAACAATAGTGGTAGAAGTGGACATCTTGTCATGTTCCTAACCTCAAAGGGAAGGCTGTCAGCTTTTCCCCACTGAGAATGATATTCACTGTGGGTTTTTCATAGATAGATTTCATGAAGTTGAGGAATGTCCCCCTCTATCCCTATACTCTGAAGTGTTTTATTCAGGAACGGATGCTGTATCTTGTCAAATGCTTTTTCTGCATCAATTGAGAGGACCATGTGGTTCTTGCCAATTCTGTTACTGATTTGTTCTATCATATTGATTGATTTGTGAATGTTGAACCACCCCTGCATCCCATGGATAAGTCCCACCTGGTCATGGTGAATAATCTTTTTAATGTACTGTTGGATCCGATTAGCTAGAATTTTGTTGAGAATCCTAGAATCCATATTCATCAGGAATATCAGTCAGAAATTTTCCTTTTTGGTGTGGTCTTTGTCTGGTTTGGGGATCAGGGTAATACTGGCCTCATTTTTGACAAGGATGCAAAAGCAACTCAATGGAGGAAGAAAAGTTTTTTCAACAAAAGATCCTGGAATAGCTGAACATCCATGGGGGGAAAAATAACTGAATTTCAACCTAAATCATGTAACTTACCCAAAATTAACTAAAATGTATCATGGATTTAAACATAGAAAAACTATACAACTTTTAGAAGAAAAACTAGAGAAATTCATCTGGATCTAGACCTAGGCAAAGGGTTCTTAGACTGGACACCAAAAGTAGAGCTCATAAAAGGAAAAACATAAAATGAACTCCATCAAAATTAAAAACTTTTGCTCTGCAAAGCCCTGTAAGACTTTGAAAATACAAGCTATAGACACAAAATTTACCAAACTAACAAAGGACTAATAGTTAAAATATATATAAAGTCTCAAAACAAAAACCATAACAAACACCACACCAAGAAAATGAGCAAAAGACATACAAAGACATTTCACTGAAAAAGACATATAGATGGAAAGTAACATATGAAAAAATGTTCAAATCTTTAACCATTAAAGAAATGCAACTTAAAACTACAGTAAGATAGTACACACCTACTAGAATGGCTAAATGATACACACACACACACACACACACACACATCACAACACCAAATGCGGCAAGAATGTGGAGAAACTAGATCACTCACACATTGCTGGTATGAAACTGAAAAATTGGTCATTTCTTCAAAGACTAAATATGCAATTACTGTACAACACCAATTGTATTCTTGGCCATTTATCTCAGAGAAATAAAAATCCATGTTCCCACAAAAAACCTGTACATAATTATTCATGTTCATAATAGCCAAAAACTGAAAATAACCCAGATGTCCTTCATCAGATTAAATACAGTATATTCACACTATATAATATTCTCAGCAATAAAAAGAACAAACTCTTAATACACAAAATGATTTGGAATTTGATCCAGAGAATTTTATTTAGTAAAAAAGCCAGTCCCCAAAAATCAACATACTGTGTAATTCCATTTATATAACATTCATGGAATGATAAAAATTACAGAAATGGAGAACAGATGAGTGGTTGCCAGAAGTTAAGGATGAGACTGGGAAGGGTAGCAGGAGGAAAGGGGATGTGTCTATAAGGGCAACACAAGAGATATTTCAGGTGATGGAGATGTCCAGTATCTTAACTATGACAGTGGATGGACCCAAGTGATAAAACTGCATAGAACTCAATGCACAAATGCGAAGGTATACAAACCAAACTGGGGACATCTGGACAATAAATAGCATCAATATCAACATCCTGGTTATGGCAATTTACTACGGTTTTGCAAGATAGTACCACTGGAAAAAACTGAGTAAAGAGCATGTAGGATCTCTGCATCATTTGTTTCAATTGTATGCGATAAAATCCATAATTGCCTTAAAGTAAAATGCTTAGTTTTTAAAAATACATAGTTCATATAAGCTATTTACTACAATGCCTACTTTATTTTTTTTAAGATTTTATTTATTTATTTGACAGAGAGAGCAAGAGAGCACAAGCAGGCAGAGCAGCAGAGGGAGAGGGAGAAGCAGGCTCCCCACTGAGCAGGGAGCCCTACTGGGATCATGACCTGAGCCAAAGGCAGCTGCTTAACCAACTGAGCCACCTAGGCACCGCTCAATGCCTACTTCAGAAAAAACTGTAAGCTGTTACTGTTTTTAACTAACATGTGCAATTCTGGCAACAACAACCTAAGACTACTGCAGATATCAGAAGATCTTAATAAGGGTGCTTTACAAGACCTCTGGAAATCATGTCAATATTCTGAGATTGAAGAAAACTGGAAATATTTACCATGAACTATGGAAAACTGACTAAATGGAACATATTAGTCATTAAAAGTGTCAAAATAATAGAAGTTGTATATTCTACTAATCCTTAGGGCATTTGAAGGCTACTACAAGAAAGGTTTTACTTTGATGTAAAAACAAAATTGTAACCATTCAAGCTGTCTCTTAACTGAAAAGTTGATCTCAAAACCTCTACAATAAACACACTGATTCATTAGGTAGAGACTCAAATCAGGGCTGTCTTGCTGCAGACTCCAGGGAACACATTTACGGTCCTGGCCCAATGCCCAACTTTCAGAGATGCCAAGAGGGGATTCATGTTTGCAGTCAGAACCTGAAACTTTAAAGTCATTTCCAATCACAAATCTGTGATTCTGCATGACAAAAATCAGAAAACCTTGGCAAAGCTACAGTTAAACCTAATATTAAAAAGTAAGAGAAGAGTGCATGAGGTTAGGAATAAAACTTCTGATAAAATGAGTCATCTTTCAGAGTGAAATATCAATGAATTTCTAAATATTATAGTTCAATTGAAGATCATATATTCAAGTTGTGTAGTTATGGGGACTAAAAGAAATGGATTAAGATGTTAGCCTCTTGAAAAGTAACCAAATACTGGAGGAACAATAAATAAATACCAGCCACTTAGCTCATAAGGAAATTGTGGTGATCAATTAGTGAGTGACCACATAGCCCTTCATGATCTTATAATAAAAGTAGCTATACAAGCATAAATCACCATTATGATGAGGCCTTGAAACCCAAAATACCTCATCAGACTGTCTAATGGGCATATTTATTAGCTACCTACAGGAGCTGATAGGATTCTTGAATGTTTTAGTCATGTTTCAGCACCCAGGCCGGCATAATCATGTAACAATTCACCACACTTAAGTAAATGGAAATTCTCTCACTTTAAAACCTGATTTATTAGTAGCTCTTAATATGTATTATACAAGTTTATGTAGTACTAGATCCTAGAACTAATAAAGATAGTTTTAATGCTTCCAACTAATATTTTCAATATTAACTAAGGTAATCGATTTGTCCAATTTTAAGCAGCATAGCTCCATAAATGAGATATTTGGTATGGAACCTGATTTAAAATGCATTCTTTTCTCAAGTGATTGAATAGTGGTAATGAAAATTTATAATTTGTAGCATATTACAGACGGAAGTGAATTGAATTTCTCTATCAAAATTATGCATGGTTCAAAATCTTTTGTGCTCTAACACACAGAAACTGGCAGACAAATGCAATTACATTAGATATGCTGTCATCCAGAACATCTTAAGAATGCTATTTATCCAATCTCATCAATTTAAACTTACTTTACTAACATAGCTGAGTACAAATACCAGGGCATGACCACCACATTAATACCAGAAGGCTATCCCAAATGCCATTTCTGGAAATCAATGGAGAGAATTTTATTGGGTCCAGGCTATTTCACTTGAGGCAATTGTCAAAATCAATCTGTGTCTAACTTAGATTTCTAACTTAATTTGTAAGTTGATTTATACCTACAGTGCTTGCAGATTAGACAGCTGATTAAGAAGCATTGATTTATTCTTAGAAAAATGGACCTTTCAAATAAATTCCATTATTATTTTTCACAAAAATTAACACACAGTATTTATAAAACATATAAATATTCAGTAGAAGTAATAAAGGAAAGCCCCCTTTTTGCTAAAAAGCCATTTCAATGATGGTATAGCTTATGGCAATTCTGTAACATTCAGCAAACATCATCCTCAATGGGAAGAAGCTCACAGCCTTCCCGTTGAGATCAGGAACACGACAAGGATGCCCACTCTCACCACTCTTGTTCAACATAGTATTAGAAGTTCTAGCAACAGCAATAAGACAACAAAGAGAAATAAAAGGTATCCAAATTGGGAATGAAGAAGTCAAACTCTCTCTCTTCGCAGATGACATGATACTTTATATGGAAAACCCAAAAGACTCCACCCCCAAACTACTAGAACTCATACAGCAATTCAGTAATGTGGCAGGATACAAAGTCAGTGTACAGAAATCAGTGGCTTTCTTATACACTAACAATGCAAATACAGAAAGGGAAATTAGAGAATCGATTCCATTTACTATAGCACCAAGAACCATAAGATACCTGGGAATAAGCCTAACCAAAGAGGTAAAGATTCTATACTCGAGGAACTACAGAACACTCATGAAAGAAATTGAAGAAGACACAAAAAGATGGAAGACCATTCCATGATCTTGGATCGGAAGAATAAACATTGTTAAAATGTCTATATTACCTAGAGCAATCTATATTTTTTAATGCCATTCCGATCAAAATTCCACCAGTATTTTTCAAAGAGCTGGAGCAAATAATCCTAAAATTTGTATGGAATCAGAAGAGACCCCGAATTGCTAAGGAAATATTGAAAAACAAAAATAAAACTGGTGGCATCACATTACCTGATTTCAAGCTTTACTATAAAGCTGTGATCACCAAGACAACATGGTACTGGCATCAAAACAGACACATAGACCAATGGAACAGAGTAGAGAGCCCAGATATGGACCCTCAACTCTATGGTCAAATAATCTTCGACAAAGCAGGAAAAAATACACAGTGGAAAAAAGACAGTCTCTTCAATAAATGGTGCTGGGAAATTGGACAGCTATATGTAGAAGAATGAAACTTCACCATTCTCTTACACTGTACACAAAGATAAACTCGAAATGAATAAAAGACTTCAACGTGAGACAGGAATCCATCAGAATCCTAGAGTAGAATATAGGCAGTAACCTCTTTGATAGCCACAGCAACTTCTTTCAAGATATGTCTCCAAAGGCAAGGGAAACAAAAGTGAAAATGAACTTTTGGGACTTCATCAAGATCAAGAGCTTCTGCACAGCAAAAGAAACAGTCAACAAAACAAAGAGGCAACCCACGGAATGGGAGAAGATATTTGCAAATGACAGTACAGACAAAAGGTTGATATCCAGGATCTATAAGAACTTCTCAAGCTCAACACACACAAAACAGATAATCATATCAAAAAATGGGCAGAAGATATGAACAGACACTTCTCCAACGAAGACATACAAATGGCTATCAGACACATGAAAAAATGTTCATCATCACTAGCCATCAGGGAGATTCAAATTAAAACAACATTGAGATACCACCTCACACCAGTTAGAATGGCCAAAATTAGCAAGACAGGAAACTACGTGTGTTGGAGAGGATGTGGAGAAAGGGGAACCCTCTTACACTGTTGGTGGGAATGCAAGTTGGTGCAGCCACTTTGGAGAACAGTGTGGAGATTCCTTAAGAAATTGAAAGTAGAGCTATCCTATGACCCTGCAATTGCACTACTGGGTATTTACCCCAAAGACACAGATGTAGTGAAAAGAAGGGCCATCTATACCCCAATGTTTATAGCAGCAATGGCCACGGTCGCCAAACTGTGGAAAGAACCAAGATGCCCTTCCACGGACGAATGAATAAGGAAGATGTGGTCCATATACACTATGGAGTATTATACCTCCATCAGAAAGGACGAATACCCAACTTTTGTAGCAACATGGACGGGACTGGAAGAGATTATGCTGAGTGAAATAAGTCAAGCAGAGAGAGTCAATTATCATATGGTTTCACTTATTTGCGGAGCATAACAAATAACACAGAGGACATGGGGAGATGGAGAGGAGAAGGGAGTTGAGGGAAATTGGAGGGGGAGATGAACCATGAAAGACTATATGGACTCTGAAAAACAACTTGAGGGTTTTGAAGGGGCGGGGGGGTGGGAGGTTGGGGGAGCCAGGTGGTGGGTATTATTGAGGGCACGCATTGCATGGAGCACTTGGTGTGGTGCAAAAACTATGAATTCTGTTATGCTGAAAAAAAATTTAAAAAAAAAAAGAAGATTAAGGGAAGCCTTGGAAAGTTAAAAAAAAGAAAAACAACTGGAGATGGTTCTTAACTTCTTATATTAAAAAAAAAATTCTAATGTGTCACAGAAATACCAACATTTCAACACTTCAGTGTAATCCACTCCCCAATTCCAGCCCAACTCCCCCCAAACAGTTGTCTTCCACAGTTAAATCTGGTTTTCTACCAGATACAACTATGTCTAAGGCAATACAAACATTTTATTAAAAAAAAAAAAAAGAAAATCTTTGATTCATCAGAATACACAGGTTGTAAATTGACATAAAAGATTTCACTATTGAAAGTAGGGATCAGTTTATATAAAGATAGATAAATATCATGCTACTTTGGCTTTGAAATTATCTCTAATATAAGTGCAATGAATTGTTTGCTAAAAGACAAACATATGGCTCATTTCACCTACCAAGACTGTTTAGGTATAGTCATTATAAGCCTGCATGTTATAAACTGAACATTTGAACTAAAGACCTTCATATGTTCTGCCCCAGAGTATCCAAAGCAACTTCTGTTCTCAATTTAAAAACCAGGATCCCTGGCCCTGGAACGTAAGGAATAAGAAAATTAGGACCTCAGATCATGGGTTTCTTAACAACTTCAAGCTACCATTGTACTTTTGAAAATGAATACAAATTTTATAATTAGCTACAAATTAATTTTATTTGCTTTGATCCCCCAAAAGATATCACTAGAATTAACTGAATTTTTTTTATTACAGTAAAAGTAGCATTGTACATAAGGCTGAAATTATAAACAATGAATAACTACATCTTTTTAAAAATATTATTTTGGGGTCCCAGGGTGGCTCAGTTGGTTAAGTGTGTGACTCTTGATTTCAGCTCCAGTCATGATCTCAGGTTGTGACGCTGAGCCCTGGGCCCAGACTGGATGTGGAGCCTGCTTAAGATTCTCTCTCTCCCTCTGCCCTTTCCCCTGAGTCAGGCACACTAGCTATCTCTTAAAAAAAAAAAAAAAAGACTTTGAAGTTTCCAAACTTTGTCAGGTGATCACTGTTCCATCCCAACCATAAATATTCACAGCAATAGATTAGAGGATAGGGACCACCCTGTGCCTGTGTCCACGTTATACTCACACCACGTATCATTTGTGACATTTATCCCATCCCCTTAACACCCTCTCCCGTGGCGTCAGTTTCTTTGCTTGAACCAGAACCCAGAGCACTTCAACACACCCACCTCGTGCAATTATCCTCACTGCCACAGCTCCTTTCCCCCTACCTGCTCTATTCATTTATCCACCCAAACTCTAGCACTCCTAGAAGAAAGCAAACACTGTTTCCGAATTAAGGCAGACCCTAAGAACAACTGCTATGTTCCTCCAGTGAATTCCCAACAGCATCTATTACAAATGTCTCTTCAAGTCCCCATCTCACTACAACCTACTCTGCTCTCAATGGTAAGCCTCTCTCAACAGAAAGCTGCTACTGCACATGGATAGTGAAGCTGAGGAACAGCAGACTTTCTCAACTTTCTGCCCATCTCACTTCCTTTCTATCCGTCTTGGGGGTAAAGGGGGCCTTCCCAACTTCCCATTCTGCTGCTCAAGATTAATTGTATTGCATCTGCTTCTGAGATGGTCCCTTCCTAACTGGTGAATTCTCTACTGCCCCAGTAATTCTACCCTGTATGTTCCTGCCCTGTTCCCTGCTTGCCTCCATATAGTCAAGCAGAAGAGCCTTGTGTCAATCCCTCTTCTACCTACCATGCATCGCCTCCATCTCCTGACAACTCTATTTCTTGGAAGAACAGTCACAGAACTTACCATTTGCTATACCCACATCCTCATTTCTAATTATTTAATTATTTTCAATTCACTAAAGCCATTTTTAGAGGCTACCTACCTCCACAGTATAGATATACTTTGGCAAGGGTGAAAATGACTAATCCCATCATCTCAAATACCATGAATTCTTTTTTTTTTTAAGATTTTATTTATTTGAGAGAGACAGAGACAGAGAGCATGAGCAGAGGGGAGGGGCATAAGGAGAGGGAGAAGAAGGCTACCCACCGAGCAAGGAGCCTGATATGGGACCCATCTCAGGACCCCAAGATCATGACCCAAGCTGAAGGCAGACGCTTAACTGAGCCACCGAGGCACGCCACCATGAATTCCTTTCATTGTACCTCTTACTTGTCCTCTCTACGAATATTAACATATAGAAGACTGATTTCCATTCCTCCTTGACCTTGCAACTACCACCTTCTCTTAGTTCTCTGCCTTTGGCAACTCCTTCTCCATCTCTTCTCTGGGTTGTTTCTATTTTCCTCAGCCCCTAGGTACAAAGGTACAGTACTGGCTTTCTTCTAATCCTACTAAAATAATATAATTACCTTCCATGCCTTCATTTGCCATATATGTATCTCCCAAAAATCTTACCAAAAATCTACTGAAAACCTTCTATGTATGGGCTTTCTGCTGAAGCTAGGGTTAGATCATATGGCATCACCTGGCTCTATCAATGGCATCTCAAATCCAATATCACAAAAATAATATTTTGTCCTAAAATCTGTTTATTAGACTTCTTTTCTTGTATACTGATACTACCCAGTCATCCTGGCTAAAAACATAATTATACTAGTTCCTTCTCTCTCAGACCCAGAAATCACTAACCAGTCAATTGAATTGCCTTTATACTTGTTACCTATCATTTCTTCATCACTCCTGCAGTATCATGTTATTTCTTCTATTGTTCCTAAAATTTGCTCTGCACCTCTACTTTTACAACCTTCACAGGATTATTTTGTAAAAACATTAACATAATATATGGCTTGCTGATCACATTCTTTATGAAGAACTCAGGAAAACATCTAAACCCCTTGGCATGGTATAGAAAACCTTTCATTGCTAGTGCTAGGAAATGACAACTACACCTACTATGTGTTTACTATGTGACAAACATTGTGCAAGCTCTAAAAACCCATCATATTATTTATTATCAATAAACTGCTAGGAAGAAGATTGAACTGTCATGACAGTTAACTTTGTGCCAACTTGACTGGGCTATAAGATACCCAGATATCTGGCTAAACAT
>PISX010022230.1:0-32139 GCA_004024625.1 Mellivora capensis | reverse complement strand
TGCTACCCAATGTAGTCTCAGCTGCTACTGCTCCGCCATCTTGACTCCTCCCTGCTATTCTTCCTTCTTACTGAACATTCCTCCTTTCACAGTGAGGTGCAAATGACTGATGACAGCAGAGAGTGGTATGCCTTAGAGCTTTCTCCCAGCCACCCTCTCCGGATAATTGTTTATGATGGAGAATTTCAGCCATATGAAGACAATAATATAACGAACACCCATATAGCCATCACCCAGCCTCAACAATGATCAACTCAGATCCAAAGCAGTTTCTTCTCTTTCTTCCAAAGAAGAAAGTTTCATTTTTTAAAAAGATTTATTTATTTATTTGACAGACCACAAGTAGTTAGAGAGGCAGGGAGAGAGAGAGAGAGAGAGAGAGAGAGGAGGAAGCAAGCTCCCTGTTGAGCAGAGAGCCCAATGTGGGGCTCGATCCCAGGACCCTTAGCTGAAGGCAGAGTCTTTAACCCACTGAGACACCCAGGTGACCCCCCCCGCCCCCCAGTTTCATTCTGAAGCAAATCCAGGACATCATTTCTTTTCAATATGTGCAGGACTTTCTTGAACCTTGATCTGACCAGGTCACATGCTGACGAAGAGCCTCCAGTGGCCTGAGAGGGTCCAGGCGGCTTGGTGGGGTTGGAGAAGGTTCTCCGCAGTCTGCTACCTCCCACCTTTTCTGCATCCATCCCTCCATCACTTAGCAGGCCCTACCTAACCTTCTAGCCACACCAAATATTGTTTCCCCAAATGCCACACTTTTTTCTCATCTGTCCCCTGGTACGAGTTCCTCATTAGACTTATGGCCCTCGTCCCAGCTTCTGGGCCATCTTCTCTCTGTAGCTTCCCCTGCATTCTGAGATGGAGTTGATCAGGCCCCACTCTGGGCTCCAATACTCAGACCTCCATTTATATCATTATTTACCAGACAGAGGGATATTGCTTACTCTAAGGTAGGTACTGTTCTGGGGGTATTCCCAATCATTATGCACTGATTTAACCCACATAAAACAACTCTCATGAGGTTATAGGTGGGAAAAGGGAGGCACAGTGAGGTTTAGGTCACCTAACTATTAAGTGGGCAGAACTGGGGTTTCAGACCCAGGCTATCTGGTTTCTTAATCTCCCTCTAAGCCTGCTTATTCTAGTATGAGTCCTGTATTTGTCACATACTGGTTGCCCTCTACAAGCCATGAAGTCTTTGAGAACAGGGGCTGGGGCTCACTCTCCTTGTGCCCCCAGTGCTAATGCCTGTCTCTGGCCACCCATGGGCTGGTTTTATGTGTGGAATTTGAAGAAGCTTGCAGGTGTTTTGGACATGCCCTTTGGGCCCAGCCTCATGGCTGATAAGCACTGAGCTGGAGAGAGAAGGCACCAAGACAAAATTCTAGGCAACAGTCCAGAATGGAGGGGGTACTTGAGGATCTGGGGACAGGGTCTTTCTCCCATCTCCCAAGCTCTTCTAAAGGCCTTTCCTGACCTAGGAGTGGTTGACCTAGGCCATAGGGAGTGACAAGCATTACTTTTCTTGTGGAAAACATTTTTTTCTTTTCCTTTTTCCCTTAAGTCTAGTGGAACTCTTACAGGGATTGATTGCACATTTGAGCAAATTCCTGCTAGGAGACAGGAAAGCGTGAATGTTTACAACCCTCTCTGACCTGATTCTATTTCAAGGACATGGGTCATTAGCTGCTGGCAGCAGACAGAGCTGTATGCATTCCTTCCATTTGTTTTGTAACCAAATGTGGACATCACCTTTTTTTTTTTTTTGTCCCTGAGGTGTTGTTATTATTTACTGGAAATTCTATTATCAAATCCCGGCAGCAAAACCTTTCTTTTCTTTCTACACAGTTCTCACTAATTAAAAGCTGTCATCATTCACTGTCTGGCTATAACCTAACTAATGACCTGACTTAAGCCTTTTAAATGAGAAGACTTCTTATCACGGTTCCCTAGCAAAGACTGTAGACAAAATAAAAACCAGACCTTAATATCCAGTTGAATGGCTTACTCGTGTGACCTCAGGAAGGTAGCCCTGCCTATTTAGCTCTCATTTCCCTCATTTATTGGTTGGGCTAGAATGTGACAATTAGGTTTTGTCTTGCATGCCAGGAAAACTGATGGTTACTGGCTGCCTGGAATGCTTGGCTGGAAAGTGTGTAGTGGGAAATGGTGCTGTGATTGATTGTTGATGTCTGCTAAGGGCCAAGGAGTGTGAGTGGCAAAATTTACCAAGTGTTTGCCAACTCTGGGTTTGCAAGGTCCCAGGGCTGTCCCTGTAGAGATATACAGAATGTGTTTAATATGTGAGCTGACCCTAGAGGCAAGATCGACCAACCAGGAGGTTCGTGTTTCTGTGTGTTATTTGCAGGTATAGATTCCCAAGGCCTCCAAAAGATGTGGAAATCCTGAGGGCTTTGGTGCACCCCAGACTTTTTTTTTTAAAGATTTTATTTATTTATTTGACAGAGAGAGATCACAAGTAGGCAGAGAGGCAGGCAGGAGGGGCGGGGGTAAGCAGGCTCCCTGCTGAGCAGAGAGCCTGATGTGGGGCTCAATCCCAGGACCCTGGCTGGGATCATAACCTGAGCCGAAGGCAGAGGCTTAATCCACTGAGCCACCCGGGCACCCGAGCCCCAGAAATTTTTATGTCCTCGATGAGCTGACATCTAGAAAGAGATCTTGTCCCGCTCTGTTGTTAGTAATGAGCTAGGCTTTTAGATCCCCAGGTCCTGGGCACATTGCTGAGTGAGGGTAGGTGGGGGGGCTGAGCTCAGTGGCATCCCAGGAAGAGACGGGCTTTCTGATGAACGTAGTGTTAGAGTACTGAGACAAACAATTAGGATTCCTGTAACCTGTAAGATTAGGAAGTGTCCAGATATCCCTATAAAGGATCCACTTAATACATCTTTTCAGTCTTAGAGAGGTTCTAGAACATGTTCAATGTCACATGGGATGGGGAGGAAGGGGAGGGGTTGGGGAGTAGAAATACGGTAGTATTATTTCATGGACAAGGCACTGGTGATGCAGAGTCATTGAGTAACTTGCAGGTAGGAAGAGGTAGATCAAAGTCAGTCTTTCTGACAGTTCTGGACTCTGATCACTGCACACTTTGTATCAAGACTTCTTTATGTTTGGTCATTGTCAATGCATTTGGACCCCAGTACCTTGGTATTGGTGACTAGGGAGTGTTGTTTTTTTTTTTTTAAACCAAACATTAATTATATGGGTGCTTGTAGGCCAATGGCCAACATGAATAGTTGCAAAGGCAACTTTTTCTGTAACTTTCTATTTTTACAAATGTCATTTGATAAAACTTAATAAAAATAACTTGTGGGACTTATTTTCCTTTAATACTTTATAAGTTAATCAAATGCATACCATAATAGATTTCATTGGTGTGGTTTTAATAGTTCTCATGATTTTAGCATTACATTTTAAGCTGAGACTATATTCAGAAACAAGTTTCAAAAGTGGTATTACAAAAGCATGGGGGTAGTGAAAAAAAAAACCCAAAAACAAAACAAGGGGAAAAAAAACCCAACCCCAAACAGCAACAATAAAAAAAAAACCCACACAGGGTTGCTGTGCTGTGGGAAATCATGTTTTCACTGCCATAAATCTTTACTGAGGCCAAACCTAAAAAAAACTAGTTCTAAAAGGTGAAGGTATTCTGAAAAAAAAAAAATAGCAATTCCAAGGTATACTATGGTTTTTTCTTTAGCAACTTAACCTCCAAAGAGTATAATCTATTCTAGAGTTGCAAATGAAAACAAAAAAACTAATGGAAAACTTAAATATTTTTGATGAAATTTAGATCTGTAAAATTGTACCAATAAAAACTGAGTTCAGTCCAAATCCTGGAGAAGATTCTGTTAAAAAACAACATTTAATTGAGTAAATTAATTAATTAATTTTAAAAGATTTTATTTATTTATTTATTTGACAGAGAGAGAGAGAGAGACAGCAAGAGAGGAACATAAGCAGGTTGAGTGGGGGAGGGAGAGGCACGAGGGGCTTGATCCCAGGACCCAGGGATCATGACCTGAGCTGAAGGCAGAAGTTTAACGACTGAGCCAACCAGGCACTCCCAATCAACTAAATTTAAAGACCACATTGGCTTTATTAAACAATTCATAGATCTGGCAACATCACATCTAGCAAGTGAGGGGAACTCCATTGAGCTAAACAAGAGAAAGGTTTTTAAAGGCAGAGAGAGGGCATTTTTAAAAAAACAACTTATTGGCAAGGAATTAATTGTGTAGACAACGTTGCCTCTTAAAGGTGGTGGAAGGGGTCTATCAGTAAATTTCCTAGTATTGGCCATCAAATTCCATGTAGACTGGCTAAAGATTACATTCCTGAGGGGTTGAAAATGCAGTTAGGTTAGGTATTAAGGGTTGGTTTAATGACTTAGGACCTAAACCTAAATGATGCTATTTCAGGCTAGTGGTTTTCTTTTTAATAATTCCCAATAGCTATTCTCAATAATAACTATGGTGGGGAAAAATTCTGATATGGATACAAAACAAAACTTAATTGATGAGTTGAGTTCCTATTTTATTTTATTTTATTTTACAGATTTATATATTTATTTTAGAAAGAGAAGGAGTGAGTAAATGGGGGGGTGGGGGGGCAGAGAACATCCTGAAGCAGACTCTTCAATGAGCAGGGAGCTGATGTGGCGCTCCATTCCAGTTCCCTGAGGTCATGACCTGAGCCTAAATCAAGAGTCAGATGTTTAACTGACTAAGCCACGCAGGTGCCCTCTATTTTAAAATTTATACAGAAAGCAATGTCTCTATGAAAATTTCAATAAAATAAAAGTGGTTAGAAACTGTTCCCTAAGACAACTGAGCAAAGATTTTAATCAAACTAATGAAAGTTGCCTGAAATCAGCACTGGTGAAATTAGCATTAATGTCATTGTGACGAAAATATTTACATTCTCAAACATAGATCAAAAATACCGTTGGGGCCATAAACATCACTGGATTGAACTGATGCTAAAATGTCTGTGCCTTTTCCCTAAATATAAAGCAGTTCCTAAATAAATCCTTGTCGCTGAGAAGTGGGATTCATTCTGGAAGGAAGATGAGAGCAGGCATGGATTTTAAGATTTCCTTAATGTTGACTGTTTGCCCTCAGCCCATAAGTTATCGGACAGAGAAAAAGACCTTTAAATCTTCCTCTGGGGAGAAACCCAGCTACGAGGACAATGCCTATGAATGTTCATGAAAGAGGTCCCCTTGGAGCATGATTTGGGGGATGTGCTATTCTATGGTTGTGGGTTGCAGAAAATCCTTCAAGAGAATGGCCAAGTTTTGCCCAGGGAGAGACCCAGAAACATAAGAGAGGCAGACACCTTAGAACTATTTTACCATGGATGGTAAAATGCCCATCCATGTGGAATGGGCTGAAGGAGGGGTCCCAAAGTGTAGCTTCAGCAATTTCTGTTCACATGGAGACCATTTAAAAATTGAGGCCAAATGGACTTTCCCTGCTTGAATTTGTACCTCTGCACTGCTGTGGACGGGGGATTGGATGTGTGTGTGTGTGTGTGTCAGAGAGAGAGAGTGAGAGGGAGAGTGCACATGAGCGAGCTGAAAAGGAGCGAGCTGAAAAGGCAACATTGGCTGAAGTACCTCTACCTTGAGGTTGCAGACTGAATTCTACTTGACAGAACTGTAGTGGTGCTCAAGCACAGGCGATTGTACACCCCCCACCCCTGGGTACATTTGCCAATGTCTGGAAACATTTTTTTGTTCATTGAAACTTGTACTTAATGGATAAAAGTCAGGGATATGCTAAACACCCTATAATACATAGGACAGCACCCACCAACAAATAATTTTCCAGCCCCAAATGTCCACGGTGCCAAGGCTGAGAAACCTGTGATGGAGACACCAAACTCACTCATTCAGCTGCAGCTGGCATGCGGGTATTTTTATGGAGAAGTGTAAGTTTAGGAAATGTCGAAAGAGGCCCAACACTTGATTGACTTTGGTGTTTTCACCCTGCCTCATGGCTTGTGTGGCCCATAACTGTAAGTCCTGGGACTTGGGGTGATTATGTAGCTCATGGAGAAGGTGACAAGTGATCTTTATGAGCTCGAATTTGGGTAATGGAAGGACTCAGATTTAGTTTAATATTCTGACACTCACTGTGTGATCTTGGGCATGTTATTGAACCACTCTGGGCCTCCCATTTCTATTTGTAAAATGGGAATAAAATGGCACCCAACTCAGTGAGTTGTTATGAGGATTAAATGAAATGTATACAAAGTATTTAGCATTAGTGCACACACATAGTTGTTAATAAAATGTTTGGATTTGTGGTCAGGGCAAACAGGAAAGTTATGGACAGAATGAAGAATCCAACCAAGCAATGAAGAGATTAGGAGACTCTAACCCAGAGGTACACAAAAACTGGCTGAAACTAAAAAAAACTGCAAAATTCGCCTATTCAAATGAGGAGACAAAGCTTTGAAAGAGATTTCAAATTAAAAAAAAAGTTATGGTAATGATGCTCGCTGGATTGCAAAATTAAACTCCAGTGGAGAGGCTGGGGCTTGGCAAGGAAGGGGATGTCCATGAATATGAAACAGGATGTGACTCACAGTCTGAGTGCTCTGTGACTACTGTTGGCTCCTGTAGGGTCATCTCGTATGTAGGGATCACGGGTCATGTTCTGGGATCCACACTATGCATGAGAAATAACAGTACTGTGACTCAGGCTCAGTCATCGCATCCTTACAGAGATGGTAGATCTGCTCTTTAGTCAGTAAGGTGATACTGAAATATAGCGATAATAAAGTTCATCGAATTGATAACACTGACATTTTGGTGCAGTTTAGGAATAAGTTTTATAATCATTGGGATGTTTGGTGTGCATTTGTGTTTTAAGATATTCTACACAAATCTGGCATATCAGTAATCAGATTAAAGTTTGAAATGTGTAATTGATATTAGACTCACGATATTCATTTTAAAAATATAGTAGATTTTTGGGGCGCCTGGGTGGCTCAGTGGGTTAAAGCCTCTGCCTTCGGCTCAGGTCATGATCCCAGGGTCCTGGGATCGAGCCCCACATCGGGCTCTCTGCTCCTCGGAGAGCCTGCTTCCTCCTCTCTCTCCCTGCCTGCCTCTCTTGCCTACTTGTAATCTCTGTCTGTCAAATAAATAAAATCTTTAAAAAAATATATAGTAGATTTTTATTGTTGGTAAATAGTATTTAAATGTAGGTGAAAGCCTGGTTTATGATATTTTGTTTGATATATTAGATTAAGAAGAATTGCCGACATGCATAGGGAAGATGTTGGGTTTTTTTTAGGTTTGTCATGCTTTTGGAGTATTTCAGAAAATTGGGTATGTTAACTGTGTAACATTTAAAAAGTGCCCGAGGGAATTTAATTCACAAGTGAGGTTAACTATTTAGAATTTAATCTTTTAAACTTATCAGTTACTTGAGTATAATCAAAGAAGACAGTGACTGTGAAATTTTATTTTTATGTAAAATATCAGATTTATAACAAGACTTCTAAACTGAGCTTAAAGGCTTAGAGAACACTAGGCTTTTAAATTTATAATTTCAGTATATTTAATTAATAAAAATCCAATTGTTTGTATAGTCCTTTCAATGTATGAGGGTCTGTCAGACATTTAAGAGTTCAAATGACATTAGTAAGCATTCAGTAGTTATAATGAAGAGTAAGTACTGCTTGTCTTTTGGTTCCCTTGAATCCCTGCAACGAAACATCTACGACTGTCTATTTCTTGAGACCTGAGGGTCCCGATTAGCTGGAGGCAAGGATTATTCAAAAAACAACTTTTTTTTAAGAGTCAATAATTTTATTACTATTATTTTTCACACCGAGGAGATTTAGTTACATAAAATGATATTCTATGAGTTGATTACCAGTAGTAGAAGCACAAAGGTGTGGAAAGTATAACAGGAACACAGTGAAGAAACAAACGCCCTTTATCAAGTGAAGTTCATGTGACAGAAACATATTACTGCAAACAGCCTATGTACAAATAAATATAGCTTTCTATGTACAGACATATTCACAGAGAATAAACTGACGCAAAACCTCCATACATCTGTCATCCAGTGAAAATTGCGCGTAATAAACAAAACACACAGAAAATGACAAAAATAATCTGGAAGTGCATCATTTGGATTCTTGTTGGGGGTAAAGATAGGGGTTAAAATGCTTCTTTAAAATGGAGGCAAACAGAGGAAGTGGGGGATGACATTGATCCCTAAAAAGATCCTTTACAAAAATGGCATTCTGAGATTTTTAATGCAACCTGTCCAAAAAAGGGTTTATGTGCTCTAGGGCAAATGGCTACATTCTGGTCGGTGTCAATCACATTCTGTCTGTTTTACCAATATGCAAAGCACAAAAGTATAATTTATCTTTCCTCTAGGCCTAGCAGCAACTGCATTAATGTAGGAAGGAGCTTTTGCTGTTCCAATTTGTAATGGCTCTTTGAGACTGCAGATTGCTTGGAGATAGAAGCTCTTGCTTCTGGAGCTTCTTCACACTCGAGGAAGGAAATGCACCACAATACTGGGTGACAAATAGAGGTCCAGCCATTTCTCCTGGGCTAGGCTGCAGGGCACAAATATGGATTTTGCATGCAGTGCCCAACAGGGCTGTATGTTAACAGAGACTCCCTTTTCCGGATGGAGAGTCTCTGTCCTTTGGAGAAAGTCTTCAGACCACAAAACAGTCCCCAACAAGAACATCACTGGCTCTTGGTCTAGACCCTCTATCTTAGGGCAAAGAGATATTTAAGCATCAAATTGATGGGGTCGTTCAATTTAATGTACATGTTTATATTAATTATTTAGGCACCCAGTTGTGGTGAATATTTCTAGGCTATTAAATGCTTTTTGGTCATTCTTTTAGCTTTCCCTCAAATTACACAGAAAGTTATGATCAAGTGAAATATTAAAGTTTTCAGTTGTGGGGACCTCTGTGTGTGTAGGTAAGTAGCCTACCATACTGGTCAGAACTTGTGTATTTTAGCAGAAATGGAGTGCATTATGAAGTCTGTTATTTTCTGTGTCCTCCCAAGGGAGGTTTATAATGTCGGCATAGGAAACTATCGACAAATTGTATATCTATTTTTGCCATTTTTATAAGGGAACTTCTTAGGCCCATCCTACATTTACATAAAAACTCAAACAAACCTTAAACTTCCCAAGTATATATTTGCCTACTTATCCATTTCACTCTCTATATGGGTGATCCTTGCTTTACATAACAAATGGATTCCTGAAAAATAATAAATCTATAATTTAGAAAGAGAAATATTTTCAATATAGTATCAGAACTTGCTATTTAAAGAAACAATGTCACAAGCTAATTTGAAGATGAAGAATGCCTTTGTGAAATGAAAAATTTCTTTCATTTTCAGAGTTTTATTGAAGTACACATCCGAAATTTATCAGTAGGTTAGGATTGTCGAGAACAGTAATTGTATGCAATAAAAAATAGAACAGATAAACTCCAATTTACAACAAACAATACAAAACAGGAATGACTCATGACTACTTATTGACTGACTATATTCAGAAGCCCTGAATATATGTATTATTGGTATTTTATGGCTTTAATTAAGACAATTGTCTCTTATGAAGTACTATAAAGTGCAATATTAAAAAATTAAAAACCCAAAAGGCATCCATCGTCCTTCAGTTTGATCCTGATGAGAAGAATTGGAAATTCATTTAATTAAATGTCAAGGAATTATCTATTCTTACTGCATGCAGGTAATTTGATCCTTGAAATTATTTAATTCAGGGATTCAAGACTTAACTCATTCCTGTGTGTGTGTGTGTGTGTGTGTGTGTGACATGATCACTGGTATTCTCTTTCGGTGAGCTGTTTTAAGAACTGTCAGTCCCAAGGCCTTTGCTACTTACAGACCCATCATAAAGGAATATGCAGTCCAGTATGTGAGAACACAGGAGCAAGTTCTCATCCCTTTGGGGAACGGTAGCCCAGTTTTCTGGGCCAGGACCCAATCTACAACCAATTCCTACCCAACCTAGCACACGGGGAAGGAAATGCATGGCAATACTGGGAGATAAGGAGAGTTCCAACCATTTCTGCTATTTCCTATTGAAGTGAAATACAAATTCCTTTAGGTAAATCAAAGCAGGTAGGGCATCTGAATGATTTCCAGTGGTGTCTCCCCATTCTGAATTCCTTGCGAGTGTGGAATCATGCGAGTGTGGAATTATGACCTTAAAAATGAAGCTCAGGATCTTAACCTACCTCCCTGGGCCTCATGATCATGCCACATCCCATGTTCATATTTTTCTCCACTGGCTAAATGCCTGTTAGGGCTGTTGTATCAAGGCCTACAGGTGCTCGGAAGATATTTCTGTGACTCTACTTTTTTTTTTTTATGGTCGTGAATTCTGTTCACATTGTAGTAGCAATCATGAGGGATTTTTTTTTTCCCCCTAAGAAATCACCAATTACACGGAATTGCAGGAGCCCAACACTTTTGAATATTCACATTAATGAGGAGGTGCAGAAAATGCTCATTGGTCTTGCCAAGTGCAAACAAACCTGGGACTGGTGGTGAGAACCTTGAAGGGGAGTGAGCGCTGACTCCACTCTGGACTTGAAAACTGGAAGTGGCATTAGAAATAAACAGACTGAGACTCAAAAAGGCAGGGAAGGGAGTGGCCCATAGTAGGAACAATGGCTAGCCAAATGCATGGGGACAGGCTGAGAAAGGCACTGGCTTCAGCTCCTCGTGTTGGAGAGGAGATACCAAGTGATAGGGAACAGAAGGTGAATGTGACTTAGCAATGAAGTGTGATTTCCTAAAAGTAAGAGCAACAGAGGGATGCAGAAAAAGGGAGCAAAGCATTGGGTTTGCGATGGTAAGTCAGCCCTGTCCAGAACCGACCTGTATCACGATTAGTCATAAGGCTCTATGATTTAGAAAGACCCTACAGCATTAAAAAAGGCTGAGTAGAGAAGAACGATACAAATTAACAGGATTAGGAAAAAAGGGCTCTGAAATAAAATTCTAAAGATACCTTTGATGAAAACAGATAAAGGGTCACAGAGTGGTGGCTCCCAACTGTGTCAGGGGTACAAGGTAAAGGAGTACAGTTCTTTTCTGCCCCCTCAAAAAGACATAGGTAGAGTCATCAACTTGTTGAGCTAGGGTTAACTTGCTGGCTGTTAATGTTAATAGCTGAGGAAACCTGGTTCTGCCAGGAACACCTATGCCAGGACCCCTCTCCGGTGAAAGAATTGTCCTTCTGATAATGGTGATAGGCTGGATGAACTGTCTTAACAGGATTAATTAAATCTTTGGCAAACTCAGAGCAGATTCCATGGCACTCTTCCAGACTTAGGTGGTTCTCTCTCTCTCTCTTTTTTTTTTTTTTTAAATTCTTTAAGGTTTTCCAGTCTGTCAGTCACTCATTTAGTCAAAGTGCTCTGGCTTAATTTGGTGTTCTATGCAGTTTTCCTTGGATACTAATTTGAACAGAGGTGTCTCCCCAGCTGTAATTATAGGGTCATTTTTGTCTCTATAAAAACTGGGTAACTTGTGGATTCACTTTATCATTTTTAGCGCGCTCTTGCTGTTTTTAAAGGACACTTTCACCAGGCAGATGAAAGACTACTGTAGAATTCAGGTGGTTCTGAGCAAGGCTGGTCCCCTGGGGGGTGGGGGCGTCTAGGTGGGAAGATGTGTTATTTCCATAACAAACACGAGGGCACCTCTGCTTTCTACAGATGCCTGAATTCTCCTGGCAATTACAAGCCATAGCCCGAGGAGTTTAAAAGCTCCCAGTGAAGGGCGGGGCGGGGAGGGGGGGACCAAAACAAAAAACCAAAACCCCCAAACCCAAAACATTGCAATGTTGTGATGAGATGATAAGTAATACAGTGGTGAGAAGTGTCCTTTATTGTTTTTCTTGTTTGTTACATAGTTCAAAGAATGCAAAGCTGTGAAATCAATAAAGATACACAAAGAGAGGCAAGAAGCTGAGCAGAAATAGTGGGGCAGGGGCATATAACCTTTCCGTCCCAAGGCCTTCTAGAGAAGGGAAGATATTTTCATCTGGGACTCTATGCAGGTTCATATAATTGGTTGAAAAAGCCTGAAATTTGTAATTATTTTAAACTATGGAGGGGATATATATCAGTGTGACACTTGTTTTCTTGGGAACTATAGTAAAAGTAAATAATTTTTCCCTTTCTTTTCTTATGTTTCATTCCCCCTTCCTCCCCCCCACTAATTGTCTTTTAATGGCAAAGCCCTTACTTACTAATTAAAGACAATATTGCTGAGGGAGGTTGAGGAGTTGAGGATGTGTCTTTTTAAAAACATTAAGCCACATGCTTATGTGAGATCTGGCTTAGCCAGAATGAGCATTAGCTTCTATATCAAGCCGTCAGGAGCTAGCTGATTTCCCCAGAAATCACCCTGAGGACAGTTTCCCTGTATTTCTTCTGGAATAGACTTGTCACTTCTAATATGGGCACTTAATTACTGGAGTAACAATCTGTCCCGGTGCAAGGAAGCATGGCATCCTTGTAATTGTGTGTGTGTGCATTGGCAAGTGCAGGCAAGAAAGCATACTGAAGTTTCTGGAAATGCTTGTATTCAGACGGGTCATCAGACTCCTATCGAATATTCCCATCCAGCAATCTCTGCTGAGAAGTCCCGCCTTCTCCAGCTGTGTCTCTGGCCAGCAGGTCTAGCTGCTATGATTTGCTTGGTCAGCTTTCTGCTAAGGTAGACTGGGGGTGGGAGTGGGGAACTTCCCTTTATGGCTCATAGCCCATCTCCCTGTTTCGGGGTTTAAGAGCTGTGAGCATTGGTGGGGAGTTTGCCAACTTTCTCCCTGCCCTGGAAGGGATGTACATTAATATTATCAAATGTCTCATCAGTGAGGCAGCTGTGTTTTGCTGAAAGGACTGCAAAGCACCTGATTCATGCCTTTCCTAGAAAATAAATTATAATGGCCCCTGTCAGGGGCACCTGTTAGAAGCCTTACAAAGCATATTCCCTGACTATGAATCAGTGCCTGCCTCTTTTTATAATCTTCTGGGCCAGGCTTTAGGATATTCTGCCGCATCTGCCAAATTGACAAACAGCCCTACGCCTTGGTCTGTGCACGTGTTCTGTGGCTTCCTGATCTGGGCTCAGCGTAGGTCCTGGAAGACTGCACAGACGCCATCTCACCACCAGCTTCAGTGCTTCAGGAACTAGTCAGGTTCAGATGGCAGGGGGACCCAGCATGAGCATTTCCAGATGCAATTTAGAATGTTCTACTTGGGCATTCTCCGTTTGAGCCAGCTTGCTCTCCTGCGGGGCCTGCCTATGGAGGGCCACAGGGGAGGTGTCAGCAAGCAAGCCCTGGTTGGTTTGCTGGGGCTGACTGGAACCCTCTGGGCAACGCTTGCTTGTTTTAGGTTGAGAAGCAAGAAGGTGGTTCTAGAATTTTTGATATTTATACCCTCTGCTACAAGAAAGAGAAGAATTTCTGAAGGCTAGGCCTTTCTGTTGTGTAGTAGCTGTGTAGTCTCTGCCTATATGTCAGCACTGAGGCTACAGCTGGCCATTTCCACAACTCTACTCTTGGAGTGGGGAAGTATAAGGAGTCAGGCCGTACTATGTAGCATAGTGCGAACACACGCCCAGAACAAACCTTAAGAGATCAGAAAGAGATGTTCCCTTACGTTGGTGGTGTGTGTGACTTTTGTCTTCCTTCATCACGACAAACTTGATGTGCCCTGCTTTTGAATCCTGAAGGTGACAGGTCAGAGGGTGATGATGTAGTGTGTGTACATACAGATCTGGTATAAGGATATATTTATATATGCACATATACAGGCATGCAGGGAAAGTGCTAGAGATGACCTGCTCAGGAAAGTTCTTTTTTAGAATTATGTTAGAAATTTGAAGGCTTTTCAAGATCCACTGTTGCATTCTACACACTGCTCTCTGGACTTAGCCTAGCCCAACACATGACCTCATAGACCCATCCTGAGGACAGCAGTGGCCAGGGAAGGGGGCTGCCTACCAGGCGGGCAGGGGACACGGCTGTTGTACATCGTGCTCAGTGCTCCTCTCCTCACAGGGGCCAGAATGGGCTCATAAATCCTGTTTCCTCAAGGGCGACTTTTAACAGCCATGGCATTTCCTGGGACATGGAGCTCCCAAGGCAAGTGAAATGCTCTGTGGCCGCTTGGATGGGTCTTCACTGTGAGCTGGGAATGGCTGGGGAGGAGTGCGGGGGCGGGGAAGCGTCAGAAGGTGCTGGAACAAGAACGGGGCTACGGTGGGCCTCCCTCATCCTTTTTGGTTTCATGCAGTTGATCTGCAGCTGAGATAACATCACCTATCCACACCTTCCCTCAGGTAACAGACCAGCCAATAATACATACTCGCGCAGTAACCCAGTTTGCTCCCCTTCAAGTAAAGCGCGGGGGTGGGGTGGGGGAACCACCACAGGATTTGACAAAAAGTTCACGTACTCATTCTCTTTCCCTCTAAGGAAGTAGCACAAATTCTTGCCCTAGTACGACACCCTGCCCCTGATGAAGATGAGGGCTTTTCTCACGCAACCGACCACCGACTTTGCAAAGCCGGGGTGGGAGGGCGGGGGCACGGGAAGGCTCGCCTCCGCTGTGGCGGCCATCTTGCTTCCCTGTTTTCCCAGAGGTCCTCCGCCCGGAAGCGCCTTCTGCTGGCGAGGGAGGAGCGCCGCGGCGCGCTGCCTGTTACCGCCCTGCGCTGTGGAGGGAGCTGGGGTCTTGTGGAAGGAATACTGAGCTTGATCTGGGGCTGTCAGGTCTCCCTCCCTTGCTCTCTGTGAGTTGCGCCTCCTCTCTCCCCGTGTGAGGAGGTATGTGCCCACAACAGAGTCACAGCGTCGTCAGGGATACAATAGACTGGAGACAAGAACACATTTTGTAGAGTTGCCCGTATGGGGTGTGGGCCGCCTAGGATGGAAGGTGGGTGCCGAATAATGGGCCATCCTCTGTTTACTTTTTCAGCGGATTGAAAGGAAAGCATGACTTGGGGGAATGAGAAACACGAATTTTTCATCAATTGAGTTCGCCTCCCCCTCCCCTGCCGCGATGTTTTTTTTATTTTCTATGGACACAGACCTGAGAAGTCATACAAGATATTAAACAGAATTGGCAGGGGGGATATGAATAAAATGAAAATGTCACAGGAATGCTGAGCAAAATCAAGAGATCAAAACCCTGGAGTGACTGGGTTGAGGAAGAAGCGTGAAGAAGTCTTCAGTGGGCTCTACGTTTGAAAGAGTCCCATATGGGGTCCCTATGGAAGGAGAGACACAGATTTTGCATGTGCTTTAACTAAATCCTGGTCCTGGCACCACTAGACCGAGGACTCAGAAACCTTCCTGAGTGTGCTGAGTGTGCAAATGCCTTTCCAAACATCTCTAAGCTACCTTAATCCAAGCAATATTGATCAGAATCAGTTTAGTTCTATTGGTGGAATAATGATTTCTTTAGATACTGAAGCCCTTTATGAACCACATTGGAAGATGCTTTAAAGAACTGCGTACGCCCTTATATTCCCATTAGGTGGCAAGTTTCACTGAGCCCATCTACTCCATGATATTTCTTATTACATATGGCAGGCTCTCTTGGCAGGCATTTGGATTATATGTGAGCCCTTAGCATCAAAATAACGTCTAAATGACAATCAGAGCTAGACTTGCCCCCCACCCCCCTTTTTGGATGATAATGAGACATGCATTAGAATATAGGTTCAGTTTATATAGTCTCATTGTCCTAGAAGAACACTAATTTGGTTTGCAATTATATTTTCTACTTGCATGCTAGGGCAATATATTAAAAAAAATTCAAAAACCCCCAACCCTGGTCACCTCTACCCTGCCTCTCCCCACCCCAAAGCAATATCCACCCAGTCTGGGTTTTACGTCTGTTTGTCCCAAGTAACCCTATGGGTTTTGATCAGTGTACCCCAGTAGGGGTGGGCAGATAGTCTTCACTGTTTGGCTGGTGGGAATATTTTGGAGGTCTCATCTCAGGGTCCCTACAGACCCTCTCCACCAAGCCCTCCCTCCTGCAACATATTTCTCTAAAATATCCGCTTTACCAGGCAGGATCCCAATAAGTCCAAGGTAGGCTGAAGGTCACAGCAATGATTCTGTTAGTTTACCTCTTGCACTTATGAGGTAAAGCTCAGACTGAAGGTTGATGCTCCTCTTCAAATCGGTGCTATAAATATACTAGAGCTATCCCTGAAAAGATGCATGTGTGTGTGTGTGTGTGTGTGTGTGTATACATATATATACATATATATATGTATATATATATATAATTTTTCTTTCTTTGTATACAGGTACATATTACTCTATAGGTATGAAAGGAGAGGTATAATACAGGAACAGGCAGGGGTATGTTCATGTGCATCTATTTATAATTTGTATATTTTGTACGTATATATAGAGAGAATCTCTGTCATTGTTTGCATCATTACAACGAATGTACCTCCGACCAGCGAGGAGTACCTGTCAGTGGTGAAATGGAGAGAAGCCCCAAATGGACAGTTCTTGCATGGTCTCTTGTGTGACGCTGTTTCAGTAGGCAAGGTTGGCAGCAGCTTGTGAAATGAGTGGGCCCAGTGTGAATCCATCCATCCTCAAATCCACCAAGGAGGGATGCTTTGAAATGCCCATGGCTGTGTGTACCAGCTGCCTCCTCTGGAGAGGTCAAGGAGCCTAGAACCCAGGGTGGGGAGGGACCATCCATGCTGTTAGTTCAAGATATGGCTTTTCCTACTAAATGGAGACAGGGCACACAAGAATTCTGTCTTCTAGGAGGACGCTGATCACCAGGAACACAAAGTAGAGGCCAAACATGATGAAGCCCAGCACTTTGTTCATCCGCCATTTGCAGAGAGCAATGGAGAGGATGACGAAGAGCAGCATGATGAAGAGGAGGACGATGGCACAGAAGAGGCCATTGCTGCTGACAGCCACTGGTTGGAACCTGTGAATGATGGTGTACAGGAGCCAGGGCAGCGGGAGCCTGTGAGGGATAGACGGGGGAGCGGTCAGACATGTTGAAGAAGCCATATGGCGTAGCGTCAGCTTCTTGGAATCTATGATCTGAGGAGGGTGTCTGGTTAGGTTCACTATGACTGGTGTGAGGCCGGCCCAGGAAATCACATAAGGAAGCCAGGTGACCTTCAAAAACCTTTATCTATTTCCTGACTGAATTAGGGAGAAGAGAGGATTCATTCTAGGGTTGAGTAAGATCAAAGCTGTGACCACTGCAGGTGATTTTATTAAAGATATTATTAAAGTTTGATTTATTTTAGAGAGAGTGAGCAAGTGGGGGTTGGGGCAGAGGGAGAGGGAGAGAGAGTCTTTTTTTTTTTTTTAAAGATTTTATTTATTTATTTGTCAGAGAGAGAGAGGGAGCACAGGCAGACAGAGTGGCAGGCAGAGGCAGAGGGAGAAGCAGGCTCCCCGCTGAGCAAGGAGCCCGATGCGGGACTCGATCCCAGGATGCTGGGATCATGACCTGAGCTGAAGGGCAGCCGCTTAACCAACTGAGCCACCCAGGCGTCCCAGGAGAGAGAGTCTTAAGCAGACCACACACTGAGTGTGGAGCCCGCCACAGGGCTCAGTCTCATGACTCCAAGACCTCGACTTGAGTCGAAATCAAGAGTCCCACGTATAATCCACTGTACCATTCAGGTGCCTCTATTTACTTATTTTTAGAGAAAGAGAGCGAGCGAGCATAAGTGGGGGAAGGGGCAGTGGGGGAGAGAGAGGGAAAGGGAATCTCAAGCTTGGAGCTCAGCATACGCTTGATCCCAAGACCCTGAGATCATGACCTGAGCCAAAACCAAGAGTGAGACGCTTCTCCGACTGAGCCACCCTGTACTCCAAAAGACTAGTGTGACCACCACAGCTGATTTCTGAGTGTGATTTGAAATAATTGTGTGTTTCTTTCTTACCCTAAAAAGGTGAACTGGAAGATTTGTACAGGACAGGAGAAGGAGCAGACAAATGGAGAAAAAGCATAGAAACCGGTGGTGAAAATGGTAACATTATATTTAGGGATGGAGACAGGGAATAGCAATGACTTAATTAGCAATCTACCAGCCAGTGAAAACAAAATGATACATGACTTAGCTGTGTGAGATTTATTTTGGAAAAGATGGGACAACCTTTTGACTAAAGATTTGTCTTCCTGAAAAATTTGAGGAAGACAGTATCTTACATTTGTGATGTGGTTTTTAAAAAAACTTTATTACGTATTTTTATACCTGCTCTGTCCCTTTGCATTTGACTTCTAAAAATCTGGTAACATCTTTTGTTTTCTATCTAGAGTGGCAATTCTGGAAGACATCAGAAAAACCAACTGTCAGGTGCACCCTGGGAGTGAGTGAGGACTCTGAGCGAGAGGAAAATGGCCGACAACACATGACCCACGTGGTCTGTGCATCTCCAGGTGGCTGGGTGAGATGCAGTGCTATCCATTGAGCCTAATGATGGGACGCTGGCTGGGGAACATGGACACAGCCGCCCAGCTGGATGAGGCTTCTGCAAGATCTTAGCCTTTGGCTAAGGGAGATTCGGTTTTGGTCTGACCTCAGAGAAATGGAAGAAGAGGTGCTCTTTTGAAGCACGAAGTTCTCGAGAGGAAAAGCAAATAGCTTGAGAGAAATAATGAGGTGAAAGGGGTCATGACTTGACATATCCGGACTCCTCCGTTGGAGCGAGCAGGTGAAGGCAGAGCCCTTGAGGGCCTGGCACATACAGGCCCTGTCTGGGTTCATATTTAACCTGGGACAAGCTGAAGTGATTGATGCAACTGCCTCATGACAATCAATACAGGTATTTTGCTCACTAGAGCCGGGCTGGGAGGCGCAGACTTCCTGCACCATGTCAAGAGGGGAGGGGTTCCACAGCCCAGCTCTGGGTACAAGGTGCAGCTCCAGCTCTCAGCTGTGTGTGTGTGGGGGGAGCCCTGGCATCCTGTCAGTAATGGAAAGTTAGGAGAAGAGGGAGTGGGGTGTGTGTGTGTGTGTGTGTGTGTGTTGGGGTGAAGTGCTTGTGAGGGACTTGTCAAGGGGAGCTCTTATTCCATACTGCCCATTCTTAGGAAGAAAAGACCAAAACCATTGTACTCTTATTAAGCGAGGCATGCACGCGCACACTTACGTATCCAAGTAAAGTGAAGTTGTGCTGGATGGCACCACAAACAGGTAAAAACCCTCTGTAGGAAAAATTTACATTTTTTCATGCCTTTTGATCTACCAATTCTATTGTCAGGGCGCAAGAATGTTATGCCTGGGTGGCTCAGTCGAATAAGCATCTCTTAATTTCGGCTGGGGTCGTGATCTCAGGGTTGTGAGATGGAGCCCCAGGTCTGAGCCCCAGGTCTAGCTCTGCTCTGTGTATGGAGCCTGCTTGGGATTCCCTCTCTCTCTCTCTCCCCCTCTTCCTCTGTTCCTCCCCTGCCCACTCTCACTCTCTCTCTCTTGCTCTTAAATACATAAATAAGTAATATATATTTGAAATATACATATGTATAATATTGCAAATGTAATTTTATTCAGAAAAATTGTCATTTCAGGGCACTTGGGTGGTTCAGATGGTTAAGCATCTGCCTTCGGCTCAGGTCATGATTCCGGGGTCCTGGGATCAAGTCCTACATCAGGCTCCCTGCTCAGTGGTGAGCCAGCTTCTCCCTCTGCCTCTCTTTCTCAGTCTCTCGTGAACAAATAAATATTTAAAAAAAAGATCATTTCTGTATTACTTTAAATAGTGAGAAATTGGGGATACCTTAATCTCTAATTCAAAAAAACTAGTTAAGTAACAAACTCTTAAGTCGAAGTAGTGTTATACAGCCATTAAAAATCATAAGCTTATAATGATATAGGCAAATACTCATGATGAAATTCTATAGTTGAAATGAAGGATGAACATAAAAAAGCAATGTTATTTCAGTAATATAGATTATATATATCTAAAACAGGGTGGTGTATTGATTTTTATTTATGTTTTATATGTATTTTCTAAATCTTTTACGATGAGTATGTATTAATATAAGCAAAAGCAAAAGCCAACAAGACTATGAAATATCTTTTATACTCAATATATTGCTTACAAGTTCATCAATTGGTATAAACTCTTTTTGGAAAAGTATACATCAATAGCCATTAAAATGCTCATTTAATTCATTAATATTTCTTGGAGGAATTTATTCTAATAAAAATAATTATAAGAGGAAGTTTTCTGCATGAAGATTTTCATCAAAGTACTCACAATTGCTGAAAATTGGGAAAAAAATTGTGGCTAAACTGAAAAGCAACATGGTGAAATGTAGCTGTCCCTCATAATAATATACTGCTTAAACTATAACTTTAACTAATGAGGAGTTGTACTGGTCATGCAAACCTGCGTAAAAATGACCTTGAGAAAAACTTGTACTAGCAGCAGGCCTCTGGTGGAGAGGATGATACTTGTCCTTAAAGCCAAGCAGCTGGCAACTCCCTGCCCGCTCAGGGTGGAACCCGCCCGCTTCCCTTTTCCATCATCTCCCGGACCTCTGAGAAAGCTTCCTGTTAAGGTAATCCCTTTTTTTTTTTTAAAGGTAATCCCTTTAAGTGACTTTGCACAACTACAAATCCCTGCTGCTGGACTAGACACACCTTACTCCTCTTCTTGTTTACTTCATTTATCTCTAAAACTTGGGACCAACCTATGACTCACATTCCTCCTTGTTTACCTATGAGATGTGCGACTATTCTATTACCTTCTTTTCTTCTCCTTTGCTATCTTGTATCTAATAAATATGGGACTGAGGAGTTGTTCGGGGCGACAGTACTTCCAGCTGTCATCCCCGGCTCCCTCTCTCTTACAGCTGACTTGTTTGTGTCTCATTCTTCTCCAGTGTGCCATTAGGAAAGCAGCAGTGAAATACGTTGAATTGATAAGCTGTTAATTATGAGAGCTATAAAGAAACTTAGAAAAAATAGTTGATTTACTAATTAACTACTAATGCCTACATTGTGCCAGGCATAAACGGCTTTAAAATGGAAAAACAAAAGCCCTCCAAAAGGACAAAACTGAATATTCAGGAAGAAAATGTGAAATATTTGAAAGCAACCATACAAAAGTTAAGTGTTGGTCTTGGGTAGTAGTGTTAAGGGTTACTTTCCCTTACACTTTCCTGTACCCTGTGACTATATATACAATTTAAGAACAATGAACATAAGCATCTTATAATTTCCTAGAATATTTATTTTTCAAAATCATGACAAATGGGCCTTATGATTTTCCCCAATTCATAGGATTTTCTCTTTGTATTAAGCACATTTTATTTTCCTCTTTACAGGAGACTGACCACAAAAACTACTCTAAATGTGTAGTCAGTGCAACTGAGAAATACTGTTTCTACCAGAGACCCCCTTCCTTTCAAATAGCTACCTTTTAAGGCATTCATTCATACATTCAGTCAGTCAGTCTGCAAACATTTGTGAAGTCACCACCGTGCATTAGGGATTGCTTGAGGCTTCGGGGAGCTGTTGCTCTTGAGCAGTTCACAGTCTAGTGGGCAGACTGATAAACATGACCATGATAAGAGTATGATCTGCAGAGAGTTCCCAGGAACAAGAGCCCCCAGTCAGGCCCAAGGGCATCCAGGAAGCTGGGATTTGACATTGGTAGGGTAAGTTGGAGTTTTCCAGACAGACATGCGGGAAGGAATCTTGAGTGAGAGGGGCCTGTGAAGGAAGGAGAGGAAACCTTTGGGATCCAAAGGTGGTTAAGATGGTGGCAGCTCAGGGCAGTTTTATGCAGAGTGTCACAGTGGAAGGCCACAGACTGCCCAAATCCCAGCTGTCTCACTTACTGGTTTTGTGAACTCTGTGCCCTTCAGTTTCCTTATCTGAAAAGTGGGGATCATAATACATATGTCATAGGATCATTGTGTGGCTTCAGTGGATAAAAATGTACATAGAGTTCACAAAGCAGACACTGAGAAAACCCAGCCAATGCAAAGGTATAAGAGAATAATATGCAAGATGTTCAATGCGAAAGTAGGTCCATAGTTTCTAAATTTAAGTCTCAGGGGCTCAGTTCCGGGAACATAAGGATCATATCCCATGTCTTCCTTTCTCAGGGGTTCTCATTCAGCATTACTTACCATACTCCTTTTACTTCCGACACGTTAAATGAAATGACAGAAATAAGAGCGTCCCAGTTTGACCCACTTTAGAGATGATTCGTATTGAGAACTCCAGATGCTTAGCTGTAAGACTAGATCTCATCTTTTGACTTTCAAAAAACCTAGAATATCTTGTTTTATTTTTAAGATTTTTTTTTTTTATTTGTCAGAGAGCACAAGCAGGGGGAGAGGCAGGCAGAGGGAGAAGCTGGCTGTGGGACTCGATCCCAGAACCTTGGGATGATGACCTGAGTTGAAAGCAGGTGCTTCACTGACTGAGCCACCCAGGCGTTCCTGAGAAACCTAGAATATCTTTACCAGCATACATAAATAATAATGCCAAACCTGCCAGCCTTTTCCAAAGGAGATAGGGACCATCACTTGCTGGGCCCATGTTTGTTCCAATTTGCTTTACGATCCCAAATCTCAGGACTCCTGGGTGGCTCAGTCAGTTAAGCTGCTGCCTTTGGCTCAGGTCATGATTCCAGGGTCCTGGGATCGAGCCCCACATCAGGCTCCTTGCTCGGCAGGGGGCCTGCTTCTCTCTCTGCCTCTGCCTGCCACTCTGCCTGCTTGTGCGCACATGCTCTCTCTCTCTGATGAGTAAATAAATAAATAAAATCTTAAAAAAAAAAAAAGAACCAAAATCTCATCCGAGGCTGGTGGCGACTTTAATTAGAATTAGAATATAGAAAAAAATAAAGGAAAACTGCACAGCACCTCTATCATACCTGAATACTGAATATCCTTAACTTGTAACCCATGCTATTATATAAGCAAAATTCTAAAAGAATATCCTACAGTATCCATCCCATTTGCAGGCATGTGTTTTTGCCTACCTAGGGGTAGCTTACTCTTCATTAAGTTCTCTGAAAATGAAAAATGGAGTAAGTGAACAGTACTCCCAGTGTTTACTTTTTATTTGTATCGGTTAATTGGGGCTCAGAGATCCTGGTTGTATCTTCACAGCCTCACAGAAGACAAAGCCAGTGACAGAGCTGGTGTGTGCACTTTCATGGAGCTGTCTCTACTCACCCCACAGTGATGTCAAAAATGTTGCTTCCAACAGAGCTGGACACAGCCATGTCTCCAAGCCCCTTCCGGGCCACTATGACACTGGTGATAAGATCAGGGATGGAGGTCCCGGCCGCTAAGATGGTCAGACCCATAATCTCTTCACTAATGCCAATGGTCTCTCCAACCTGAAAGTAATGACAGGGACACATATGAGTGTTTGAAGTCACAAAACCAACAAACTCACAAACATTTCCATGCAACTCCCTTTCTTTCTAAGAAAGCTTTATTTATTTACTTGAGAGAGAGGGAGAAAAAAAGCAAGAGCAGCATGCATAAGTGGGAAGGGCAGGGAGAGGGAGAGAGAATCTCAAGCAGATTCCCCACTGAGCATGCAGCCCGACCCGGGGATCGATCTCACGACCCTGAGATCATGACCTGAGCCGAAACCAAGAGTCAGATGCTTAACTGACTACACCACCCAGACGTCCCACAACTCCCTTTAAAATAATCCCTCCACTATACGGGGGGTCTGAGATGATAAAGAAGAGTAAGCATATCAGCGCCATAGTTCATACATTAACCATATTCAGACCCAGGAGATCAGGAATGTTCAAAGGAGGATTAAACAGATAATCTCAGGAAAGAGCTATAGGGGGCTTGAATGCAGGCTCCATGTGATGTTTGTGAGTACTGAGCAAGGGAGGCAGAAGAAGGGAGTTCTAAAACTCAACTGGCCATTGGCTCCAGGGGCCAGGGCCTGACAATGGTACCAGATCCTGTCTCAGATTTGCCTTTGGATTAAAAACTGAAGGTTAAGGATGGACATCCAGTGTCCCCCCCCCCCTTTTTTTTTTTTTTACCATCTCCCAGTGTCTGTAACCCACTCTCAAACACTTTCAGACTACAGTTTGCATAGGAAACTTGATTTGGGGTATTTTGGGGCTTGGTAATACAGGACTGTAAATTGGCCAGGCAGCTGTGGAGAAACCAGCAATTAGGGAATCACAAATACAAGGCCTGGCTTTGGCATTTATTAAGAACTTGACCTACTGTTAAGTTAACCAATTGTGTAATGTCTTTGATCCTTGCTTTCTTATACTAAAAGTGGGGATGATAATATCCACCTTACAAGGTGGTTGGGAGGACTAAAAAGATCATTTGTGGAAAAGCCCTTTACAAATAGTACAGCATTACTGAAAGGCAACGGGGGACATTTATTATGTTTTACTTTAGTCTTTGCCTTTTTTTTTTTTAAGATTTATTTATTTGAGAGTGAGAGAGAGAGCATGAGATGGGGGAGGATCAGAGGGAGAAGCAGACTCCCTGCTGAGCAGGGAGCCCAATGCAGGACTCAGTTGCTTAACCAGCTGAGACACCCAGGTGCCCTAGTCTTTGCCTTTTAACACTGAGGAGGTCTATTTTGGACAGCTGGTCTAGCCTCAGCTGGAGGTGCCTTCTATTCTATTCTATTCTATTCTATTCTATTCTATTCTATTCTATTCTTTTGCTTCTCCATTCTCTTGAGCAACTTTTTAAAGAGTCTTCTTAGGACTTTCAAAAGCTTTATGTATTTTCTGGAGTCAGCAAACTGCAGTTCTGAAAACTTTTTTTTTTTTTTTTAAGATTTTATTTATTTATTTGATAGAGGTTACAAGTAGTCAGAGAGTCAGGCAGGGAGAGAGGAGGAAGCAGGCTCCCCACTGAGCAGAGAGCCTGATGCAGGGCTTGATCCCAGGACTTTGAGACCATGACCCGAGCCGAAGGCAGAGGCTTTTTTTAAAAAATATTTTTATTTATTTCACAGAGAGAGATCACAAGTAGGCTGAGAGGCAGGCAGAGAGAGAGAGAGAGAGAGAGGAGGAAGCAGGCTCCCTGCCTAGCAGAGAGCCTGATGTGGGACTCGATCCCAGGACCTTGAGATCATGACCCGAGCTTCATGAAGGCAGAGGCTTAACCCACTGAGCCACCCAGGTGCCCCCGAAGGCAGAGGCTTTAACCCACTGAGCCACCCAGGCGTCTCAGTTCTGAAAACTTTAAAGCTAATGTTTTCAATAGCCTACTTAATGACATTTGTCATTTTTGGAAAAAAATTCAGAGGGCCAGAGTAGCATGTAAGAATAAGGGTTTTTAGGGAATTGAATGTAACTCATTTTTATTTATTAATTTAAAGATTTTATTTATTTGACAGATCACAAGTAGGCAGAGAGGTAGGCGTGGGGGGCGGTGGGAAGCAGGCTCCCTGCTGAGCAGAGAGCCTGATGTAGGGCTCGATCCCAGGACCCTGAGATCATGACCTGAGTGGAAGGCAGAGGCTTTAACCCACTGGGCCACCCACGCACCCCTGTAACTCATTTTTAAATACCTTTTGTGATTTATTAGTAATAGTTTCATTTCCATTAACTTAAAAGCAGAGTTGGGAGCTAATTTTGTTTGGATGGCCAGGTTGGCTCTAAAGGCTGTCTAGCCACTAGTTTATCCTGTTCTCATGGAGCAAAGAGTCACTGTTCTCCATTAGAAAGGAAGTCCCTGGGGGTGCCTGGGTGGCTCAGTCAGTTAAGTGTCTGCCTTAGGCTCAGGTCATGATCCTGGGGTTCTGAGATCCAGCCCCATCCTGTGCTCCCTACTCAGCGGGGAGCCTGCTTCTCCCTCTGCCTCTGCTCCCCTCACCCACAGTCCCATTCTCTCCTCCTCTCTCTCTCAAATAAGTAAAATCTTAAAAAAAAAAAAAAAAAAAGAAAGGAAATCCATGTGAGCAGAATCACTGCTTTGATCACTGTGGTCTCCCTAATTCACAGAATATTGACTGGTATTTAGTAGACTCTCAATACCCACTTGCTGAATAAATCAGTCAATCTGCACACTTAGGTGATTTTACTGGCATGTTTTCCACCAATTCTCCTAAGAAAATTAAGTAAGAGTTCTGTACAGGGGTGCCCTCTTCGAGCAGAACTCTCCTTGATGACCTATTTTTTGGGTCCGATTTGGAATGAAACACTTTCAGAGACTCTGAAAATGCTGACTGAATGACTGTCATCCCCAATAAATAGGCTGATTCCTCGAGGGAGTTCTAAAGCAGTGACTCTTTTAAAACAACACTTATATTTAGAGTTCGAATGGCTCTACAGACAGAAAAAAAGCAGAAACTGAAGAAGGGTGGTTTGGTGGCATGGTCAAGAGGGATGGCGTGGATACAAGGAGACCTGGGTCCCAGCGTCACCGGCCGCTCCCAGTACCTGGAAGCCAACTTCCCTGAGCCTCCGTTTCCCTCTTTTGTAGAATGGGGATAATAACATCCACCCTCAGAGCTGTTGTGATGATGAGACAGAGCAAATAGCATAGCGTCAGGTAGAAATAGTCAATAAATATCAGCTATGCTAACTCAGACCCTACTCCTTTCTCTTTCTGACTTATCAGACGGCAGCCACTGGGCTCTGGCTGCAGAGACTGAAGCTGGTTAATAGACATCAGCCTCTGATGTGGGAAATCCCCAGGATAATGAAGGCTTTTTATTGACCATCCAACTCCTGATGAATCTGTGCGGCTCCCAGAAACACCTTCGCTGATGGAGAGCTAGTCCCCTAAGCTCATTTTAAGAATGTTTCACTGCATTTGGCTTTCGGTGAGTTAGAGGCAAGATGACAGACACAGGGATGAGACAGAGCTGATCGAATCAGTGGCATCAGCCAAGTTAGAGCTAGAAAGGACATCAGCCATCTCTTGGGGGGGGGAGGGGCGGAATTCCTTTGTTTTCTAGTAGAAGTAGATGGCAGGGCCACTCAGAATCCAAATCCAGGTCGGCTCTGAATATCGCGGGATGCGGTTCCTTGCCTTGGTTTAAGGAGGAACTGTAAAAATGTTATATTGGCGAAATGAGACACAAGGTTGTATCTGACTCCCAGAATTAACTTCTCCTATTTGATTCAGGACAGATTTTAACTATATGTTCTCATCACACAAGAAATTTATTAATTTCTTGGGGCTCCTGGGTGGCTCAGTCATTAAGCGTCTGCCTTTGGCTCAGGTCATGATCCCAGGGTCCTAGGATCAAGCCCCACATCGGGCTCCTTGCTCAGAGAGAAGCCTGCTTCTCCCTCTCCCACTCCCCCTGCTTCTGTTCCCTCTCTTGCTGCATTTCTCTCTGTCAAATAAATAAATAAAATCTTAAAAAAAATTTATTAATTTCTTGATGCAAAACCAATAAAAGGTAACAAAAACTAAGGGAAAAAATTCATGAAGCAGCTTATGTAAAGGGCATTTATTTTTAGCCAAACAGTAGCTAAATAATGATATTAAAGAGCATTTATTGCTGGTAAGACTGTGGAAAACAAAACAGTTGAGCACTAAATGGTGCATTTGTTATCTTTCTGGCTTTTATAGCTCAAAACTACAAGCAACAGAATTAGAGCTAGACTTCTTAGAACAGAATCTGCTATTTTGATCAGCTGTCTGGAAGTCTTAAAAGAGAAGAGCATTTCTATAGGAGAAAAGAAAGGGAAGCCTCTCATTCATTACTAGAAAGCAAGGTTTCTCTTTACGCACTTTATATTCCTGGGCCTTTTTTGGTAATTATTTTTGTTCTAACCATTGTGTTTGTATTTTTCTAGAAGAGAATGAAAAAGAAGCAAGAGTATGGAATTAAGATAATCTTTAAAAAGGACAGAAAAAGATGGAAGTCTCTTGATTGATGTTTTCTAGAATGGCTAAAGAGAGAGATCTAGAAAACAAGTGAGAAAAAACCCCACCACTTTTTCTTTATCAGTACATGAAGGAATACAAATAATTATTAAGAAAAACCATTACATGTTATAAATGGCAAACAGTCCTTCTAGCCTGGGAATCTGGTGCTGAGAAGCCGCTCCTCTTCTGAGGTATGATTTCTGGCCAATATTGGTGGCAAATGACTGTTAATGAATGTGGGAAATCATGACTTTGGGGCAAGTGGAACTTCTTCATGGGATCACAGTTTTTAGAAATATCCAGGCAGAATAATCTGAAGTCAAATATCATAAAATAACTAGGACAGGGGTAAGATGAAGAATCTTGTAGGAATAAAACTGGGTATACTAACTGACATTTCCAGTGTTTTTTTCCCAATGATGTTATATGTTCTTTTTCTTAAAAAAAAAAAAATTAAGGTGTAATTCACATACAGCAAAGTCTAATTTTCCATCCAGTAAAACTCAACCTTTAAAAAAGTGTATTGTTTCTGTAGTTTTGGTAAATGTGTTCAGTCCTGTGTCCTGTTTCTCCACATTCTCATCAACATGTCTAGGTTTTTGAGTATAGGCATCCTAGTGGTTGTGAAGTAGTATCTCATGTTTATTTTATTTTATTTCTTTAGAGAGAGAGAGAGCCCGTGCAGGCAAGTGGGCAGGGAAGGGGGCAGGGGAAGAGCAGAGGGAGAGAGAGAATCTCAAGCAGGCTCCACACACAGTGCGGAGCCTGACACGGGGCTCCATTTCACAACCCCAAGACTGTAACCTGAGCTGAAATCAAGAGTAGGATGCTTAGCCAACGGAGCTGCCCAGGCACCCCTTGTGTTTTATTTTTATTTTTATTTTTATTTTTTTGAGGTCCTAGAATAATATTAACTAACATTTATTAAGTGCATACTATCTGCCCATCACCAAGCAGTGTTTTAAGTGCAATATCATCACATTTAGTGTATTTATGTTTATTTTTAAACAATACTCTCTCGAGATACAACTCACATACCATACACTCACTTACTTAAACTGTATATATAACTGAATATGTTAGCATATTTATAGACTTCTAGAGCTATCACCATAATTTAAACTTAGAACTTTTTCATCATCCCAGGAAAAAAACCCTGTACCCATTAGCCGTCATTCCCCTTTCCCTCCAGCCTTCCCAACCCTAGGCAACCATTACCTTTCTGTCTCTGTAGATATGCCTATTTTTCACATTTTATGTCAAAGGACTCATTCCAACATGGGATCTTTTGTGACTGGCTTTTTCATTTAGCATAATATTTTAAGGGTTCATTCACAGGTACCAGGTACCAATACTTCAGTCTTTTTATATTGTGGAATAGTATTCTCTTGTACAAATAGACCACATTTTGTGTTTCTGTTCATCAGTTGATGGACATTTGGGCTGTACGCACTTCTTTGGCAATTATGAATAATGCCGCTGTGAATGTGTGTGTATACATTTTAGCGTGGATGTTTCCATCTCTCCTGGGTATACACGTAGTTGAATTCCTGGGTCCTGTGGTAACTATGCTTAACATTCTCTTACTGTCAATATATAAAGGTTCCAGTTTCTATCCATCCTCTCCAACATTTGTTATTTATTGTCTGTCTTTTTGATTATAGCCATCCTAAGTGAGAGAAAAGTGTATCTCATTGTGGCATTGACTTGCATTTCTCTAGTGAATAATGACGTTGAGCACCTTTTCTTGTGCTTACTATCCATTTGCATATCTTTGGTGAAATATCTATTCAAATCTTTTGTCCATCTTAAACATTAGGATGCCCATAGATGCTTGGTCTTTCTATGATTATTTTTTTGAGTAGGCTCTGCACCCAACATGGAGCTTGAACTCATGACCTTGAGATGAAGAGTCATATGTTCCCACTGAGCCAGTCTGGTGCCCCTTACCTTTCTATTATTGAGATTTAAGAGGGTTTAAAAATTATCTATCTAACTATCTCCTGCATAGGAGTGCTTTTTCAGATGTATATGATGTATATTTTAGGACTCTATCAAAGGACTATATTTAGGACTACATCAAACAAAGAATATAAGTGGGAAGTTTGAAATTTGTGTAGTTTATAATGGAAGAGAAAGACATGGGTTCTGGAGTTTCAGAGCCCTGGGTTACAACCTCAGTTCTGTTATTTAAATCTTACATGATCCTGAGCAATTTTATTATTAGCTCTAAGCCTAACTCCTTTATCTGTAAGTATGGATAATAATAGCGGCTCCTTTGTGGGATTTGTGCCTCTGTACAGGGTGAATGTCAAGATCATGAGGACAAGTGATGTGAATTATCCAGCATGTGGTATCTATTCAGTCAATAACGGTTACCACTATTATCTCTGGGAATGTGAAATGTTTGTGCTTCATTCTTTCATCCATGCGTTACAACAAACAATTCCTGACAGTTTATTCTTGTGATGGCCACTAGGACTGGCATTGAGTTCAAAGTGGTAAAAGCAAAATACATCATTATTATAGCAAACTGTGGTTCAAGGAAGAGACTGTTTTGTCTCCAGGTCTGTTCCTAGAGCCAGTCTGAAAGGCTGGTGAAAGCATGATGTGAGTGGCTGCCCAAGAAGAAATAAGTGCCATGGAGTCAGGGAAAACCTTGACATTCCTCCCAGATCCAGGAAGGCCTGGATTCAGGCTACAGAGGGCAAGAAGAGCTGGGGTGACCTCCTCCACACGGATGTCCAGGGTTATGCTGATCTGAC
Organism: Mellivora capensis; assembly: GCA_004024625.1. Taxonomy (NCBI): domain Eukaryota; kingdom Metazoa; phylum Chordata; class Mammalia; order Carnivora; family Mustelidae; genus Mellivora; species Mellivora capensis. Next base: position 1,438 of record PISX010022230.1, on the reverse strand, counting down.
TCCGCACCACAAGAAAAGGCCAAGAGGGGGAAAGTTCAGTGGGAGTAAAATCGTCTAGTCCTGGAATATGTACCTTGTCTTGTCAGACACAATACTATTCTGACACTTTCCTGAAGCAACACATTGACGAACCCTTTGGCAACCATGAGCAGAACCAGGCAGATGCACACTCTTCTCAAGGTCTTACCTGGTGTGCCCACCAGACCATCAAGTAAGAGAACACAGCGATCCAGGTGATGGAGCCAAAGAATGTGATGGGAAAAAACTTTCTTGATGACTGAAAGAGAGCCAGGAAGAGGTAGGAGCGTCAGTGCCATCCATGAGGTGGATCTGAGAGACCAAAGCTAAACCCACCACAGTCACTACTCCCCACCCCACTGCTGCCTTCCATCTTTGTAGGCTCAGCAATCAAAAGGCCCTGCCTACCCTTGGTCAAGCTGGGCCAGGAAGATTCTCTTTTGGGAATGTTGGCTGGAGCCAAATCATCACCAAGTTAGTTCCTGGGATGGAAGTCTCTTGAAGACAGTGTTTGTTCCTGCTGCTGGCTGCTCAGATGTCCCCTGTCCCTGTCCTTCCCAAGGTCTAGTCTCAGCCTTGGCCTCAATCTCTTAGACTACCCCATAGCCTTCCTCCGAGATTCTCCTTTTCCTTTCCTCTCGAGTTCATCAGAATTGGTTTCTATTCTTCACCCCATGTATCCTAGAGGTCCACTGCCCAGAAAGCCTACGGGACTAATTGCTTTTAACAAGAAGGATCAATAGGTCCCCAAAGAGGTTTATCTTACTGTCCTGCAACTTACTGGGAGAAGCCACAAAGAAGCCATCACCATAGTTTCGATAGATTCCTGAGGACACAGCCACCCTCCAAGACATTTGAACCAGTCTTGTAGAGTTAGAGTAGACAGAGGCCCGGCGCACTGCTCTCCACAGAGGTGGTAGAGTAGATGACCTTGGGATGGTTTTCTCTCCTGTTCTCCAACCCTGACATCATAATGTCCATTTCTGCTTTGAGCGCTGGCCTTTGTGCCATCTCAGGCTTACAGTGTGAGCACTTTTTATTTTTATTTTAAAAATCCAATGATAATGAACACGTGTTATATTAGTTTCAGGTATACAATATGATGATTCACCGATTCTATACATGACTCAGAGCTCAGCGTGAACACTTTTAGTTTCTTTCAAATGTTAGCCAAAAGCAGACACTCCAAATGCAGTGTTTCTTACCTGATCACACTACAAAGAGGACAGGCTTGCAGGGGTTATATTGGTGTTTTGTTGATAGCTTTTTCTGCAAAATTGGGGCCCTTTAAAACAGGCTCAGATAGCAGAATGCCCTCAGCCTCTCACCTGTTACCGCCAAACACTTTTTATTTCAAAGCTTTCCACTATGAGAAACAATCTCGTTTTTTTGCTTTGGTAATGCCATCCAATTTTGTCCC
>PISX010022229.1:0-32048 GCA_004024625.1 Mellivora capensis | reverse complement strand
GATGGACATGTGACCCGGACCCAGCCAGTGAGCCCTGGAGAGGCCGGGCATCTCCTAGCACAGAAACAGAGGGACAGGGACAAGCACACTCCACACTGAGTGCAGAGCCTGATGCGGGGCTTGATCCCATCACCCTCAGACCATAAAAAACAATAATAATTTCGGTTGTTTAAGCCACTCAGTTTGTGGTACTTTGTTACAGCTGCTGGAGCAAACTAATCCAGGGAGCCAATGGAGAGTTTTGAGCAATGGAGAGTTTTGAGCAGAAGAGTGAACGCACTCTGGCTTACTTTTTACAGGAATCACACATTGGGGCGCCTGGGTGGCTCAGTGGGTTAAGCCTCTGCCTTTGGCTCAGGTCATGATCCCCGGGTCCTGGGATCGAGCCCCGCCTTGGGCTCTCTGTTCAGCTGGGAGCCTGCTCCCCCCTCTCTCTGCCTGCCTCTCTGCCTACTTATGATTTTTCTTTCTGTCAAATAAATAAAATCTTTAAAAATAAATAAATAAATAAATCACACATTATTGTTACCTCACAAAAAGAGTGGAAGCAAATGGGCCAGTCAGGTTGCTAATGCAATAAGCTAGCTGGGAGGGGACTGTAGACCGCCGGGTTGGAGGGGGTGATGAGAAAGGCAAAGCTGAGCGAATACGCTGATGGGTTGGGTGTGGGGAGTGTGCGTGGGAAGAACCAAGGCTGCCCACAGCTTAATGTTATTTGTTGTCACTCGAGGAGCCTCCCTTTCTCCTGGATATCCTTGTTATTTTGTGTTGACATCTCTATTTTCCCTTTAAATGATAATGTCCCCAGGATTTGGTCTTCTTCCTCCACAATCTCTAGATTCTCCTCATAGAATCACAGCCATACCTGTGACTTCAACGTTCACTGGTGTTTGATGACTCCCAAATTCAGAACTCCATCTTTGATTTCCCTTCTGAGTGCTAGAAACATGTGTCCAGACTCCGTTAGGCATTCCCGCCTCGTCATCCCACAAGCTTCTTTCATTCATTTTTGTCTAAATGGACTCATTATGGGGCGCCATCAGTTAAGCATCTGCCTTCAGCTCTGGTCATGATCCCGGGGTCCGGGGATAGAGCCCCATGTCAGGCTCCTTGTTCAGCCAGGAGTCTACTTCTCCCTCTTCCTCTGTCCCTTCCCCCTTCCCTGTTCATGCTCTCTCTCAAAAATTTTTTTTTAAATCTTTAAAATAAATAAATGGACTCATTATGTACCCCAAAGCGTGTCCCTCCTCCTCTATTCCCGTCAGTGTACCTGAGAAGTTCAAATGTGGCTTCAGCTTTAGGTAGTTAGATCTAGAGGCTCAAATACTGTTGTCAAAGTCCCCACCCCCCACCCTCCGACCACACACCCCTCTGCTCTACAACTTCATGTTTACGGGATTCATTCTCTGGTTCTCTACCTTCATCAGAAAGAATGCTGAATGGTTCAAACCTATGTATTTATAACTTGTGATCTAAAAGGATGAGAGGACTTCTCTTTCCTTTGATCCACACCACATTTATTATTTTTTTTTAGGATTTTATTTATGTGTCAGTCACAGAGAGAGAGCATAAGTAGGGGAGGCAGCAGGCAGAGGGAGAAGCAGACTCCCCACTGAGCAGGAAGCCTGACACAGGACTCGATCCCGGGACCCTAGGATCATGACCTGAGCTGAAGGCAGACGCTTAACCAACTGAGGCAGCCCGGCGTCCTCTCTTTGATCCACATATCAAACATTAGAGTAGCTCCCAATTGCTTTTGTTTGGCCCGTATGTCCAGTCTGGAGCCCAGTCACTGGGGCCAGGAGGGTAGAGTGCTCTAACTGGTTAGCCTTGGCTCTGTGTCCATCTTCAAGGGACAGTAGGGACAGTGTGACTGACACAACATACCACATGGAGTAGGGAGGCACGGCTCCCTAGAGAAAACCATGATCAGAAGAAGGAACACTAGACAGTCCGTCATATACTCCAGTCACACTGTTACACTCAGTGATTCATGGGAATTTCTTAAAACAATTTTTGTGACTATATGTCCACTTGTCTGACAATTTGATATCCACTTCCCTCACCAGACTGGAACTCGTTGTAACTGTATTTTTGGTGACCACAGTATCCCAGGCACACAGTAGTACTTAGTAAGTGTGTGACGAATGGTTGGCTTCCTAACCGGTCCGAAGGCTTGCATTCTCTAATCTGTGTCCACCCTGCCACCAGAGTGATCTTAAAAAGAGCATCTGATTACGCTGGTTCTCTGCTTGTGAAGACTGGCTTCTTGGGCATTTCAAACTATATCCCTTACCTGATCATGGAGAGGCCACACAGCTTGTCATTTCTCCCTAATGATCCCTCAACAACCTCCTGTTTCCTGCCTGCTTCCTTTTTTGTACATTATTCCACGTTATTCTTTCTGTCTCCAATGTTTTTCTTGCAGCTTCTTCTCTGCCAACTTCAGAATTCAGCACTTGGACCCCCGGGAAGCCATTCTTGGATCCGTTAGACATCCTCCTCTCTGCTCCTAGAGCACAGAGTTCCTCTCTACTAAGCAAACTCTGTTGATTTACTCAAATGCTGCCCCATCTATACTCTGTGCTCCTTGAAGGCAAGGGTTTTTACTAATTTTTGCTGACCGTACAGTACCCAAAATCCTCGCCAGAGACAATCAATGGTTCCTTTCTCTCTGTGCAGCTACTTCTATTGCGATATACATTACAATCATGAGTGCTGCTCATCCTTCTAGAGGATTCTCCGTGTTGTTAGTCCCTGCACGTGACCGGGTGCTGCTGAGATGCTCTGACCTAAAAGGTCAATTACAGAGTAGAATCACATGCACAAAAATATTTTACATACTTTAGACACGTAACTTAAAACATATAGATATATGCCCTATCTCTCTTTTTTTAAGAATTTATTTATTTAATTGAAAGACAGAGATCACAAATAGGCAGAGAGGCAGGCAGAGAGAGAGAGAGGAGGAAGCAGGCTCCCCGCTGAGCAGAGAGCCCGATGCGGGACTCGATCCCAGGACTCTGGGATCATGACCTGAGCCGAAGGCAGAGGCTTTAACCCACTGAGCCACCCAGGTGCCCCAGCCCTATCTCTTTTGATGTAGGGCCAAGGCCTTCTCCTTGAGTATGGCCCTATCATTTGGAGTCCCACTAGTTTGGGTTTTTTTGTGAGGTTTTGGTTTTGTTTTGATCATGCGTGACTGGCTCATTTATTCCAAAGAATTATCTTTATTTTGGGAAAAAAAATTATTTTCCATACATACTTTTTAGCAGTAATACAAAAGAACCAAACATTTGCAACTCAAGGTTTTTAAAAATTTTAAGAATTTAAACAGAACTCGAAATGACAAAAATCCCACGTTTTATGGTGGATGCTTTCCAAAGATAAAATGTTTTAAAACCAAACATATCGCCTCTGATGTCCAGTTTTGGTTTCCTTAATGTGGGATATGAACTGAAACCCTAAGAAAGGATAGAAGGGCTGAATCTTCCTAAATTGTTATTACTTTTTCAGTCTCTGTTATTTCATCCACAAATAAGTCAGAGCAACTTGCTTTTATTGAGTCATTCCAAACCATTTTCATAGATGCAATTCTTTTTGCATTCCTGTTTTATGAATTTGCAGATCTTGTCAATTTGTATGACTAAAATTAACAAAACAAATAACGTTCCACAGTTCCCAGGTGGGGGCTGAAGTGCATAAACATGGCTAAGAGCATCTGACATGCTGTGCGCACCAGTCAGCGTTCGCAGAACAGAGAGGATGCGGGGAAGACTTGCATAAGAGGAGGTTGGATAAGGAGCTTTGACTAGAGTATAGTAACCCCATTTTCCAGATGAGGCAGTTGAGGCTTAGAAAGTTAAGACACTTGCCCATTTTTAATAAGTGACTCATATATGAAAAACACAAACAGATACAGAGAGGGGAGAGATCTGGCCGTCTAACAGTCAAAGCAAACTTAGGAGAGGATGCTTGAGCAGAGTCTAGAAGGGAATAGGAGGAAATCAGGCAAATAAGTAGGAGAACATTCTAGGCAGAGAAAACAAGGGTAATGGTGTCCAAAAAGACTGTGAAAGTGAATTCTCAAGATAAATTCTGCTTGACTGGAGCCTAGGTTTATCCGGGTGAGAGTGGGGACTAGAGATCTGGACTGGGATGGACTAGAGATCTGGACTGGAATGGACTAGAGATCCGGACTGGGATGGACTAGAGATCCGGACTGGGATGAACTAGAGATCCGGAATGGAATACACTAGAGATCTGGACTGGAATGGACTAGAGATCCGGACTGGAATACACTAGAGATCTGGACTGGGATGGACTAGAGATCCGGACTGGAATACACTAGAGATCCGGACTGGAATACACTAGAGATCTGGACTGGGATGGACTAGAGATCCGGACTGGTGCCAAACAGCTTACTCAGATGCTCCGGGGAGCCACTGGACCACTTTCCTTGGCGAAGCAACACATCTGGACTTACTGTTGAGAAAGAATTCTCATGACAGGATGGACGACGGCCCAGAGTAAGGGAGACAGCCTGGGAGGCTGCTGCAGGGGAACTCAGGGGACAGTGACGAGGACCTGAGCCCGGTGACGTCCACACACGATGTTCTCTCCCCATCGACAAGTGCAGGCAAGAATAAACAGGATGCAATCCGCAAAACCCAAACTGAGGGAAACTCTACAGGGTAAACAGCTCAGCTTCTTCAATAAATAAATTGCAAGGGGGAAAATGAGAGACAGTGGGGAGCTAAAATGAGTGGGCTCCAAATCCTACAGCATTAGCATCACCTTGCATTGTACAGAGTGCAAATTACTAAGCTCCACCGCAGACTTAGAATCAGAAACTCTGTTTTAATAAGCCTTGTAGGGGATTCCAACATGCTCTAGTTTGAAAACCGCTACAGCAGACTGGAAGACATTTACAATCCTTATCAGCCTATCGTAATAGAGTTATCTTACTTGGGTCTTCATCCAAAAAAGATTGCAACAAATTTTGACATCTTTAGACAATTATCCATTTTTAGGTATGTAAGTAAGGTTAGATTATACACACACACATATTTAAAAGCACTGTAATATTTATGCATAAAAGATGGGATGCCTAGATTTGCTTCAAAATACTATAGGAAGCAGGCAGGGGCAGACATGAGATTGGTCATGAGTTAGTAACTGTTGAATAATGGGTATCTCAGTGTTCTTTATACTTTTTAAGACTTTTATTTTTGAGATTTTTTTTCCATTCTAAAAAGTTTAAAACCTCAAGGGTAAAAGTAAATTAGAAGACTGTAACTTAAGCAGAATTAATGCAAAAGAGAGTATACTGGAAAAAAAAAACAACACCCTACTACATACTAGTATGTGGCAAAATGATTTTGATTTGGATGTAGGGGAATTCTGTATGTTCGTCAATCCGCTGGTGTCACTATAAGTCCCTGACCCCCCAGAGGATGACTTAACGTGGGAGACGAGGGACCACAGTCTGTTCAGGCATATGGATACTTACAGCCATTTGCTTTCCAATTTCCAAACTGACTTAGATTTTGGAATGCTGTCTGTGAATAAATCCAGGCTTACCTGCATTTTTGGGGAAAGTTTTCTGCCTTAGCGTATTATGAGTGCAACCTGAGTAGGCTAATACATGGCATTGAAAATGCTTGATTTTGTTTCCCTTAAACTAGAAAAGGGACAATTATCCTCTACATTGGCCCACCCAGTAGCCATTTCATACATTTTGAGAGACGTTCAGAGGCTCTTCTGGCCTGAAAGGTCATCTCCAATTATTCCATGATGGTCTGGATCTAGTCATCCAAATGACTAGTCTTGAAAATTTTTCAGGGCAAGTAATTAAAAAAACTAATTGTGAGGTTGCATAGCCCTCAATATATACTCTGATTTACATTCTTGTGATCTGGTAGCTTTATTCTTTTGTAATACGTCTATTTGTGTTCTTTTAGAAATAGGGTGAAGAAATGTTACTCTCCTTCCTTTTTACTCTCCATCTATGGAAATACACTTTATGAAAACCTGGTCCATAAGAAATTTAATTAGAAGCCCTATAATCGAAACCAAAGGAGGTAAGTGGTAGGACGGACGAGAGAGTCTCACTTTACAAAGGCACTGGCAGAATTTTCAGTGTGGTTCCTTCTCTTTTTATGCTGTATAGAGATTCCATCATTTTTGTCATCATTGTTATCATGACCATCATTTTTTGTCATGATCATTCTTTCCACTATTATTTTGCCTGGAAGAGTCAATGATGTGGGGAAAACACCATTAGAAATCATCGCCATCCATTATCACACATCCTTTCTGACCAAACTGACCTAGAAATAAAGATTTCTGTTCCATTTCATCTGCTTTTGTTGAGCTTTTGCTGTGTTCCCACCGATGTGACGGCTTTAAGGACACAAGAACAACTAACCCCCACCCCCCCACCTTCAGGGCTCCTGTACTCTAGCCGAAGAGATAAGAGCCGAGGGAAGGGAAATCACCGCATGTCTACGGCAGCGAGGCACTGGAGAGCCCGGGACATGTAACTTGAGATGGCTTCACTCCAAATCCTGACTCTGCCACTCACTAGCTAAGTGATGGTGAGCAAGTTACTTAACCTCTCTTACCTCAGTTTCTTCATCTGTCAGATGGGGGTAAGAACCTTATGGGGTTTTCTTGAAATAACTCCTAGCTAGATAATCCATAAAGCACTTAAATTTACCCATATATTTTATTAGTTTCTATGTTGGCCATGTTTCTTATGTCTCACACCTTCCTCCTGGTAGTCTTTTCTGTCCTCCTGGAAGAAATACATACATACATATGTATTTCTTTTTTCAGTATGAGCTCTATGACCAACATAGGGCTTGAACTCATGAACTCAAGATCAAGAGCTGCATGCTCTACTGAGCGAGCCAGGTGCCCCGGAAATACATCCTTTAATAATTCAATTATCTTTGATTTTGTAGCTCTGAAAATACTGCCTCCCAGTTTTGCCAATGTTATGGCTTAGCCATACATAAAATTCTAGGCTGATAATCATCTTCCTCAGCTTTGAAGGTATTATCCCACGGTCTTCTGGATTTTATGCCATCGAGAAGTTTGCTAGTAGCTTAACAGTTGTTACTTCACAAATAACATGTCTTCTCTCACGGTGGAATACATGCATCTAAGGAGACTATGATAAATGAATGTGTTTGTGCTAGAGTTATCGCTCCACATGAGATTTCCAATTTCAGGGATTAGGCAGGGGAAGATCATGATAAAAGCATGATCCTTTACATCCTCTCATCCTTTACAAAGGAGCATGGCAGGAACTAAGGGCCACTGTGACCAAAAGGAAGCCCTGCAAGACGGTCTACCTCCAGCTACACCCTTGCCTCCGGGGGGACGAAGAATGCCTTGCCCAGAAACCCGTAGGTCACACGAGGGTATAAAGGGACGCCGATGGCCCTCACTTTTATACTCCCATGAGTTACTTCTTTTCTTTCCTCTCATGCTTCCCACTTCCTACAATAGGACAACTCTATATTTCGAGCTTATAAGACAAGTATGATAAAATAGTACATTTAAAACTTTTAATTTAGCCCTTCCTGGCCAATGTTTATGTTCAAATTACTAAAAACATGTATCTAGGAATGTGGTACAGAACAGATCTCACCTTGCAGATGAAATAGCTAAAATTTTGGCCTCTTTATTGATCTTGAGTACTGTATTTGGCTTGGAAACAATGTACAACAAGTAGTTCCAATTAAGATACCACAAACTAAGTTTTTCTTCCAGATCTCTAAATGCTCATGGAGGGCCAACTTCCATGGTACATAGCACACAGCACAGACTTGAGAGTCGGTCCCACAGAAAATATTCATGTAAGCCAAACAGAGAAAGATGCTATTTGTTTCTCATTACATAAACATTGCCTGAACTTATCTAACCAACAAACTTACTTTTCTAAAAGTTAATCTGTGACTAAAAGTACTATCGTGCTTGCTGGGTGCCATTCTCATTTGAATCATATCCAAAAAGTCTAGAAATAACTCAGAACTAGAAAGTGGCCCAAGTGCTAAGGCTGTCTACGGCTCTTGCTACAAAATAGTTGCCAGTCTAATCTGAATGTTTAAAAAGAATGACAGGAATTAGAGGGTTCTTGATTTCAAGAGAACTTCCCAGAAGGAGGTGGTGGACCAAGAAATCCACCTGCCTGCTTGGTGGCAGCTCGAGAAGGGGCAAGGCCAAGAATCTTCTGGATGTTCTGTGAAGAAAACAGAATTAAAACTGGGTTTTAATATGAGATAGAGAGAAGAGTGTTTTACATAGATCCCATATAAACAGAAGGCATATAAATTAAAAGTACCACTATGACCTTAAAAAAGGACAATTACTACTACCATATTATTTTTTAATAGTTTTTTTAAAAAGATTTTTATTTATTTGTCAGATAGAGAGAGAAAGCGCACTAGTACGGGGAGCAGCAGGCAGAGGATGATGCAGGCTCCCTGCCGAGCGGAGAGCCCAATGCGGGACTCGATCCCAAGACCCTGGGATCATGACCCCAGCAGGAGGCAAACGCTTAACCAAATGAGCCACCCAGGCCTCCCACTATGGTGTCACTTTTTAAAAGACCTACAACGTGATGGAGATCACAGGGCAGTAAGAGCCCTCTCACCTAATGGGACCTTGGTCCGCAACCAAAGATGCTGATTTTTTCAAGTGGAGAATCATTAAAAGAGGTAATCTTTTATTTCAACACGAAGCATATAAAGTATATTCATTAGCTGTTTCTTACAGCAAGTCCTTTTCTTTCAGTATGGATCATCAGCTGGATTTGGTCATTACTGCACCACCTAAAGCTGAAACTGAAATGCTCACTTTAATTTTTTTCTGAGTGCCAAGGGCTTAGGTTCCTGCACAGCAATCTGAGTCCAGAATCCTCCTAGATTTCTAGCACCTCCCCCTCATCTTTTCACTCGTCTCATTATATCCAATTCAGCAGTTTTTTTTTTTAATTCACTTCATTAAAGTAGTTCTCATAAAAATCACTTTATATTTTTTTAGATGACATAAATACAACAACATGTAAAACCAGCATAAATAGTTTTAGGATCAACAGAGGCTCTTAAAAAGCAATGACTCACTCACCTGGTAGGAACAGACAGATGTGGGCGTTCCAGGGAGCAAACCACTAGTGGAGAGTGTGATGCGGGCACTAAATGCTATGCCTTTTTAAAGCAGGAAGTGAGAGGGTTTGTGAATGTGGAGAGCTTCAGTTAAAGGTCAGGTGTTAAGATTTTGTACGGCATTCATTAGAGGGAAAAACCTCAAAGATCATCTACTTCCTCTTGCTTGATTCTTTCATTTTGTTTTGAGGAATTCCAATGAGAACTTGGAAGAGTGTGATGGTTTGTCCAAAATTACAAAGTTTAAATGAAGAGCAAAGTTAGAATTAAAACCCATGTGTCTGGACTCAAGATCGGATGGGTTCTCTTACACAGTAGGAGTTGAAGTTCTGGTCTTCAGAACACACTCCATCCCCACGGTGGGCAGGTGGGCACGCACACATTCACTCCATAGTCACCGAGTACCGAGTACCCGCTGCATGTAATGCCCCATGACAATACCCACATCCAGCCCTTTCTGAAGTGCATACAATCCCCCAATCCTTCATCCTCAGAAATGAGGAGTGCTACAGACTTGAGTGTTTCCATTTCTGACACAGCACACCGTCAGAATATGACAGAATATGGAAATACGCAGACACAACTTTAAGAACTCATTCGAATTATATTTATCACAAAATACTTCATTCATTCATTTACGCATCAGTCCACACACTCACAATACTGCAGCTTGTGCTTTGCTTTTTTTAAAAATTAACATATAATGTATTATTTGTTTCAGGGGCACAAGTCTGTGATTCATCAGTCTTATATAATACCCAGTGCTCATTATAACACATACTCCCCAATGTCCATCACCCAGCTACCCCATCCCCCAAACCCCTTGTGGTTTACTTTAAAAAGAAATCTGGGAAGAAGCTAAGGAAAAAAAAAATCATTAGATCAGGCTGCTTCTCAGCAAAGCTGGAGAATGTACTACTTTTGTAATAAAAATAACTCCTTCATCCCTACTTCTAAAAAGGTGCACAAAACAATAAGAACAGAAGATATAATGTCACTAATTTCCAATTTCTTTTATTTAATCAGTAAATGTTTACTGACCACCTACAATATATGCAGCATTAAGCAAGGAATTACAGGAAATTACTTTAAAGATAAAATTGGAAAAAATAAGACGTTACAGAATCAGCTGCTGATAAACACATCCGTCTAGTTAACAAACAATAATACAGTCTAGACAAAACATACTAGACATCCTTGATCAGTTATTCCGTAGAGACAAGGACCAATTAAGTGACTCCTTACCATTTTAGAGATAAAAACTAGGATGAAGCCTCTGGTGCCCTTTAAATTACATGTTTACTATAATTTAAAGACCGCAACTCAAAGGAAAATAGGAAATATATTGGAGGGTAGTCTGCTGACAGTCTCATTTATGAAATAAAAACATCTAAATGACTACTGGACGCAAGGCCACTGCTGCAGATGGGAAGAGCTCGAACAAAAATGTTAAACGGACGCACTTCCGTGGCAAGGCTGTAGCTCCCGGCAATCCAGGCAGCTTCATATTTTGTTCTCCTGTGGCTCTTAGCACAGGCTTCCCTAGAGAACACTAAGTTTGTCAATGTTCATTACTCAAATATCTATATTTTAATGTAAATGCTTTCTATTCACCACATGCAATCTTTTTTTTTTTTTTCCTTTTCAGCGTAACAGTATTCATTGTTTTTGCACCACAACCAGTGCTCCATGCAATACGTGCTCTCCTTAATACCCACCACCTGGCTCCCCTAACCTCCCCTAACCTCCTACCTACCGCATGCAACCTTATCTTTTAGTTGAAATTCTAAACAGTGTTTAAATTCCTATAGTTTCACATATGAACCCAGGTCTTCTGATGGTTTTTCTTAGATAAAATTCTCTCTGCTTCCCTTTCTGTGAAGTCTTTTTGGTGTAGGAGAGGACTGATGCTCTCAAGATACAAAAAAGATGGATAAAAGAAAAGAGGATCACCATTCTCTCCACAGTAGTAATACCATCCAACATTTCATGCACCTTAAAGTTTCCAAATAGTTCTAAGGACTGGATGCCAGGCCTCAGTTATCCTTGTTTGGAGATGACAAAGTTGAGACAGAGAGGCTGCAAGTCAGGATGTGAATGGACATACAACTCAAAAGTATAGTTTTCCTCTTAAAGCACTCTTTAAGAGATGGTTATCTTAGTAATTAAAAAAAAAAATCTTGTAGCACGCCTGGCCTATAAAAACACTCTGTTGTAAAGACTATATATAAGCACAAGAATATGTTATATTGTTAAGTAATTAATTAATGCAGGGGCGCCTGAGTGGCTCAGTCGGTGAAGCAGCTGCCTTCAGCTCAGGTCATGATCCCAGCGTCCTGGGATCGAGTCCCCACATTGGGGTCCCTGCTCAGTGGGGAGTTTGCCCCTCCCTCTGCCCCCCCATGCTCTGTCTCTCAAATAAATAAACGAAGTCTTTAAAAAAGTAAATAAATGCATATAAATCAAACCCACAGAACGTCCAGCACCCAGAGTGAACCCTAATGTAAATTAGGGACTCTGGATGACAATGAAGCGTCATGGTAAGCTCGTGAACTAGAACACACGCAGCACCCCAGCGCTGGGGGACATCGTGGGTAGGGGAGGAGACTACACACATGCCGGGGCAGCGACAAGATGGGACAGCTCCGTACCTTCCGCTCAATTTTGCGGGGAACCTAAAACTGCTCTAAAAAACAGTCTATACAAAATGCATATAAAAACTATAAAGATATATAAAAAATAAGTTAATATACCCTTTTCTCATTCCTTGCCTCCAACTTTTTGAAATACTGCTAAATGGGATAATTTATTTTTTTAATTTTTAAAAAATATTTTATTTCTGGGGCGCCTGGGTGGCGCAGTGGGTTAAGCCTCTGCCTTTGGCTCGGGTCATGATCTCAGGGTCCTGGGATTGAGCCCCGCATTGGGCTTTCTACTCGGCGGGAAGCCAGCTCCCCCTCCCCCCCCGCCTGCCTCTCTGCCTACTTGTGATCTCACTCTCTCTGTCAAATAAATAAATAAAATGTTAAAAAAATATATTTTATTTCTTTATTTGAGAGAGAGCAAGCAAGCAAGCACGAGCAGGGCGGACAGCAGAGGGAGAAGAAGGAGACTCCCACTCAGCATGGAGTCCAACTTGGAGCTTGATCCCACGACCATGGGATCATGACCTGAACAGATGCTTAACCAACTGAGCCACCCAGACACCCCTATACAGGATAATTTAAAATGAAGGCGAGGGGCACCTGGGTGGCTCATTCCATTAAGCATCTGCCCTCAGCTCAGGTCATAATCCCAGGGTCCTGGGATTGAGCCCCATATCAGGAACCCTGTGAGCAGGGAGCCTGCTTTTCCCTCTCCTCCTGCTTGTGTGAGTGCACCCTCTCTCAAATAAATAAATAAAATCTTTAAAAAATAAAATAAGGGGGTGCCTGGGTGGCTCAGCGGGTTAAAGCCTCTGCCTTCGGCTCAGGTCATGATCTCAGGGTCCTGGGATCAAGCCCTGCATCGGGCTCTCTGCTCAGCGGGGAGCCTGCTTCCTCCTCTCTCTCTGCCTGTCTCTCTGCCTACTTGTGATCTCTCTCTCTCTCTGTGTTAAATAAACAAATAAAATCTTTAAAAAAAATTTTTTTTAATTAAAAAAATTTAAAAATAAATAAATAAAAAATAAAATAAAGGTGACTATTTCTCTGGGTGCTATCTCAAAGTGCTAGACATTGTTCTAAGTACTTCACATGCATGTTCTCATTTAATCCTCACAACAACTGAGGCAGGCTTGTTATCCTTACAGCAGACGAGGAAAAGAGTAAACTGTCAGATGGCGATTCAATAAATTCTTACTGAGCATGACTCCGTAGCAGACACTGCTGTGGATATTATCTCTGTCGTGTCTGTCAACAACCTCATCTATTAAACTTGACCTGACTGCGTCCCTATAAATCTCTTAATTCTCCTCCAGTTTTTCAGGCCTTCTTAGTAAGACTTAGCTTAGAAATACGTATTTTACTAAAAGACAAAAAACTTTAATATATTATAAAGATGGTATGGAAGAATACTTAACATACATGCAAAATAGGGTTAGATTTGGTAAGGCTATAGAAAAATATAAAACAATAATTTTGAATTTCTGTCCAGTCCTGTGTAATAGGGCAACAACTGAGGAGTTGATGTCAGAAGGGAAAAACAAAGGAAAAACGTTTTCCCATAATCATGACTTCTATTGGCAGGAAACCGAGAAAAATACCACTACAGGATTTGCGTTCCTTCCTCTCTGCAAAGGATGAGAACCGGTGATCAAGAAAAGGAAGTTGTTGGTTGCTAACTGGATATTTTGGGAAGACCCAGGTCACTAGCCATAAACACATTCTGCTAAATGTTATTCCTTAGTCATTTAGCTAAAATAACTCAGCCATGGCAATCCTCAGTTTATTCTTTGTTATTTTCTCTGGCACAAGCAACCAGCCTTCACTTCCAATTGATTACAATTTCTCGTCAGGTTCCCATAACATCATCTTTACTACATCTGGAAAGCTGTATAGAAATCCGATCACCTCAGATGGCCCCACCCAACAACCCCAGGGTTTTCACATTCTATCTGAATTAGCTGTTTTGGAGAATGATGTAGAGATGAACTATTTCCTGAAACCAATGGCAGTACCCAGGGGTACCGGAAACACTGCTGGGTTGGCAATCAGAAGACTTGAGTCCCAGCACTGGCAAACCAGGCAAAGCAGCAATAAGGCAGTCTTCTCCCCTTACAGTATCTCCATTGCCCAACCCCCTGGGAAGAAGGGGGATGACTAGATCAGTCACTTGCAACCTTTTAGGCCACAGAATCCTTTCTTTAAACAAAAATCTCATGAAAAAACCCACTACAGAAAACAGATAAAATACTACTAGGGACCTGAAGTCTCCTGCCGGGCCCTTCAAGCTTCCCACCAAGCACTTTCAAGGAGCCAAAGTTCCTGTGGCTCTAGCATTCTAGAACGTGACTATCTTGTAACAAATTATACTGCAGATTTCAACATATATCTTGCAAAGTGGAAATCGAAATTCTGAAAGGAACAGGAGAACATCGAATTTGCACTAGAGTAATAACACTTCCTTTGTAATGCTGATGAACATTTTCCGTCCTAGGATGTCTAAAGGCCTTGCTTATAATAAAGGTCTTTTTTTTGAGGGGGTAGGGGAATGTCAGGTGATCAAGGAACAGTCCAAATCCCCGTCTCTCACCTAACTGTCTTTTCAATGAAAATCCCCTGAGAGCCCGGTTAGCCCTTTATCTGAAGATCAGTCAAGGAGAATGTTCTGAGTTTTAGTTCAGTGCAGGAAGACAAGGTGTACGTTTGTATTTGGTAAGGCTATAGAAAAATACAAAACAATAATTTTGAATTTCTGTCCAGTCCTGTGTATTAGGGTAACAACTGAGGAGTTGATGTCAGAAGGGAAAAACATGTATGTAGGTATGTATGTATTTTTAATCCTATAATGAACAGTAGAGTGTGGCTGGTACAGAGTGGGGTATCTAAGACTCAGAACAAAACTTAAGTCTCCCTGGTTTGAAGAACCAAAGAGCGGGATTTGGGTGACCACAGCAGCTTAAAACTGAGTGAGAAAATCCTGGAAAAACAGTTAACAGAGGAGAAGTTCAAAACTACATTTAAACTCTGCCCAAATCTCTTAAACTATGCAAGCGTGAGCCAGCCTACAAGCACCCCAACTGAGACTAAAATAACTGAGGTTCTGGTACTGCCTACCACAAAGGAGACAGAGTCTAAAGTTTTGAGTGCCAAGGTAAGTGCCTGCTTAACTAAAAAAGTGAACACTCTTCCAAAGTATAACAGAATCCAGAGTATCTGCCACCTGTCGAAACAAAGTCCAAGATACAATCCACAATAATTAGATACACCAACAAGCAAGAAACCTGACCCATACTTAAGAAAGCCGGCAACAGAGTCCAATCTTCAGATTATCCAAATCTGAATCAGTAGATAAGGTTTGTATTTTAAAGCAGCTAAACAGAGGCATCTGGGTGCCTCAAACATCTGGTTAAGTGTCCGTCCGACTCTTGGTTTTGCTCAGGTCATGATCTCAGGGTCATGTGATCAAGCCCTGCATCAGGCTCTGCACTTAGCGCAGAATCTACTTGAGATTCTCTCTCTCCCTCTCCCTCTGCCCCTCCTCACCCCTGCTCAAGTGCTGTTTCTCTCTCTCTAATAAATAAATAAAATATTTTTTTAAAAGAGCAGCTAAATAAGTATGCTTAAGGGCATAAAGTATGTTCACAATAAATTAAGAAATAGGAAATCTCAGCAAGGCAAAAAGATAGCAAAAAAAGAGTCGAACCGAAATTCTGAAACTAAAAAATAATATATCACAATTTAAAAATCATTGTGTATGCTTAAGGTTAACTCAGATGAGGGATGACAGAGAAGTCAGTAAACTAAACACAGATTAACCAGAAATTATCCTATCTAAAACGCAGAGAGGAAAAGATTTTTAAAAATTGAACAGAGCTGCAGGGTCCTCTTAGACAATACTGAAAAGGCAAACATGTAAGAAACTGGAATCAGAAAAGCAGAGAGAAGGAACAGGCAGGAAAAAAAAAATCCTCCAGCAGCATTAAAAAAAAAAAAAAAAATCAATACCCTAGGCACATCCAGCCAAACTGCTGAAAACCAAACTTAAAGAAGGAAAAAAAAATCTACAGGGCGTATAGAGATATAAAGGACTTCTCATCAGAAACAATGGAGGCCAGAAGGTAGTAGAAAGGCATTTTAAAATGCTGAAAGGATTAAAAGAATGAGAAAAACCCAGTTAACCCAGAATTCCAAATCCAGTGAAAATATCCTTTAGGAATAAAGATAAAAATATTTTAGATAAATGAAGATCAAGAGTACTTGGCACCAGCAGACTTACACTGTAAGGAAGAGAGAGACAGACAGACAAAGGCAGCAGCCGACGCTGCACCGGGAGGGGCTGATATTAAGCAGCGGCGCGGGGAGGGGCTGATATTAAGCAGCCGCAGGCTCAGCTCCTGTTACACTCCACCAAGCATTCTGCACTTCACTACACGCTTTCAGGCCTCCAGGCTTTTACTCACACCACACCCAATGCCAAGAATGCTCTGATAAGAAGCGCCTGGGGGGCTCAGTCATCTGTCTTCGGCTCAGGTCAGGATCTCAGGGTCCTGGGATCAAGCCCTACATTGGGCTCCCTGCTCTGCGGGGAGCCTGCTTCTCCTCTCCCTCTGTCTGCCTCTCTGCCTACTTGTGCTCTATCAAATAAATACATAAAATCTTTTAAAAAAAAATGCTCTGATAACACTGGAAAAGTCCTACTCATTCTACAACTAAAATGGCCCCTTTGTAGAGAATCTTAGTTTCATCCCTTAGCCATTTTGCTTCCAAAGCATGCTTTTGTCCCCTCTGATGCCATTTGGTACACACACACACACCCCAAAGCCATCAATCATACTCTCCTATCACTTATGCGTCTGTCTTTCCACACAGATTGTGAGTTTTACAAAGGTAGAAACCATTGCTTTTTACCCTCTATCCTCAGCATCAAAGAAGAACTCGTGGATTGTATAAAGACTTGACTCAATCTTCAGCAATGACAGGCAATGTTCTAAATAAAGCCTTGAACTCATGCACTGAAACAGTTCACAAAGAGATCAGGTCAAGGTAATGCCCAATCATCTGTTCTCACTTACTAGGTAAGCTCTCATTTTTCTGAACCGCCTGCATTCTCTGACTGGCTTGAGTTTAAGTACTGAAAATGGAAACACTCTGCTTGTAGATGAGCTGTACTGACTTTAACGGACTGAGCTCTGAGTCGTGAATAAATTGACATATGTTAATGATGAGGAACAGGAGACAGCAGGCACTTGGGTCTTCTCATTTTGATGGCTTTAAGATATGCTGACGTGACATAATTAGACCTGCTTTTATACACACACAGGGCGTATCAAAATTCTTTGCCCTAAGAAAGCCGAGAGTGAAAAAAATAAAATCTACTTATTTTTATCACTCTCCTGAGCGCATGTACTTGATGAAAGAGACAATGATGAATTCTCACCGATACTTCTGCAGATATAGTCATACATACATAAAGTTGTGTGTTAAGATACAGGTGACAAAAGAAAAAAAATAAAACTCTTTCTTCCATTCTTCCTCAGAACCACTAATCCGGCTTTCAAAGACAGAGAATTCCATTCATAGGTTTTACAGTTGTATAAATTCATTAGACAAAGCCAGTTTCCCCTTCGCTGTTTACCAGGTAAGTTTGCTTGGGTTCTTCCTGAGATTAGAGTACTTTTTATAGAGGAGATTGCCATTTACACAATCTATTACTGGCTCATAAGAAGAAGAAAATTTAAAAAGCAGGTACTTTAATTTTGGGAATTAAGGAAATTTCCTTCTATTCTTGAATTCCGTCACTAGCCCGGACAGACTCAACACCCCGCCGGAAGCTGGCTGCAAATTCACACAAAAGAAATAGTTGCAGTGTGAAGGTCAAGGCAGCTAATCATTTAATCACTAAGCATTAAAGAATTTTAAAAAAGGAAAAAGATAAAATGAGAAAAGGTAATTAGATTTATTTTCAGTTAGTGACATATCACCCTGATTCAAGCTATAAAAAGCAACTTTATCCTATCTTGGGCTGGGGAATAAATATTAATTTTTAAAATTACCCAAAGGAGGGGGCACTAATTGATCCATTAAAAAATGTGACCCTAAGAACTGCTAACATTCTGTATCATTTTCTTCTGATTATTGTAACATGATAAGGTTATCCACCAACTCCCCTTTACCTTTGTAAAAACTCACTCACAGAGACTCCAAGAGGTTGACATTCCCAAGGACACTAGGCCAATAAAGTGGCAACAAGATTCAAACACTGATGTTTTACCTCCAAACACTGTGTCTCCTCAACCTCCCAATGGATTCCTCCTCTCTCCCCATTACTTTGAAGTTTCTGAAGTGGGAATGTGTCTTAAAATCTATTTTATCATCAGCACAGCATTACTTTTGCTTTCCCTTGAAACCTCTTAAGGCAATGGTGAATTATTTAATAACATCCTAGCATGGGAAAAAATATGTACTAGATGAAAACCAGATTCATATATACCTATGTAAACTAGTATCACATCATAAAATCGTTAGTTTAGATCCAAAGTTCAATCTTTGTTTCCTCTGCTTCTACTCTGAATGACTAATAGAAGTAATTTTAAATGTATTTGTATACCCTCGTATTTCCTAACAATTTTGTAAGTGAAGCTATAGGTAGAAAAAGTAACCTTTTAATTTGAAAAGAAACAAAAGTTTCATGAGGGCAAGGCCCATAATTATGTGTCAATTTTGTTTAAAACTGTATACTAAGCACCAAGCACAGAGCCTGATACATATCTGTGCTCAATTTTGTTGAGTAAACGAACAAAAATCTATCAAGGAATTATTACTAATGTGATAGTGATCTCTTAAGGATAGGGGAAGGTGACTGAAGCAGAGAGATGCCCTTAAATCAACCTAATATTGTGCCCCCATCATAATAAGGGGAGCATTATTGTCATGAAGGGAATAGAGCTAGTTGGTTTAATTACACCATCACTCACATTAAGGAAGTGGATTCTGGTTAACCCTGTAGAGATGTTATTAACTGACATTTGTAAATATAGTCCTAATCTTTCACAAATAAAAGACTTTAAAAACATAAAATCAGGAAACCCAGTGTTCAAAGTAATCACTTCAGCAATTAAACTGTTAACACTTTCAAGGCACTAATAACAGAAATGTTTCTCACCCTCCTAGGCACTATACTCTCATTTACTACTATCAGAAGGCTTCCAGGTTAAAACAGCAAGGCCATCCCCAAAGCTGGAGGTAACTTGCATAAAATTCTCATGGTTTTTACATGTTTAGCATAAAAATTAACCCTGAGCGAATGAAATTATGGTTTTACTCACTGAAAGGAAAACATGAAAAATTACCCTTTAATACATGGTCTCAAGCTGGTGGAGAATCGAAGGCTTAGGATGAACAATGCTGGGTAAAATGATCCAGTAGCTGTGAACATCAGCTGGCAAATCCTCAAAAAATTCAACATAAAATCGCAGCACGACCCAGCAATTCCACTTTTGGGTCTGGACCCAGAAGTGTAGGCAGGAACTCAGACAGACGTGGATACACCGTGGTCAGCAGCCCCGCTCACGACGGGCGAAAGGTGGAACCAACCCAGCGTCCACCGACAGACACATGGACAAACAAGATGGAATACACACAATGAGATATTATTTGGCCTCGGAAAAGGAAGGAAATTCTGACACGTGCTACAACATGGATGAACCTTGAAAGCGTGCCAGTCACAAAAGGACACATATTATATGATTCTACTTCTGTGAAATCAAATCCACAAGTATGACGGGTCAAATGCGCAGAGATAGAAAGCAGAACGGTGGCTGCCAGGGACTGAGGGGTAGGGGTCATGGAGAGTCACTGTAGGATTTTCAGTGTAGGAAGATGAAAATGTTTAAAGGTGGACGGCGGGGGATGGCTTTACAGCAACGTAAATCTACTTTGTATCATAGAACTGGCCTACTGAAAATGGTTAAATAGTGAATTTTATGTCTATTTTAACAGAACAAATGAGAAAGATTAACAGCATTGCAATGACCGAATACAGGAAACGCAAAAGTAGCGTCTGGACATCGAGAGGACTAGGTGGGGAATTCTGCAGGAATTCGGCTGCCAAAGGCAGTCACACTGGCAGGTCTAGCCCCTGGAGAACCCCCCCAGGCAT
Source organism: Mellivora capensis (assembly GCA_004024625.1). Lineage (NCBI taxonomy): Eukaryota > Metazoa > Chordata > Mammalia > Carnivora > Mustelidae > Mellivora > Mellivora capensis. Next base: position 12,072 of record PISX010022229.1, on the reverse strand, counting down.
GACATCTAGACATCTGGCCTACTCCTCCACATTCTTTCGCTCTAAGGGTTCGGGTCATACTGCCTAGCCCACCCTACAACATTAGCACATTCTTACCTACAGAAGCTATGAAGAAAGGAGGAGTGCCTCCACTCAAACACTTGTCACCAGGACTGAACAGACCTTCCTGTTTCAAAGGTGAGTTTAGATAGGCACTCCAGACAAAAACTACCTGGCTGCTGGCAGGGATGTGCCATATTCACGTGCACACCAGATTCAAGACTAATCATTCACCTCACTGCACTCTTTTGACCCTCTGGCTTCTGCATCTTCGAAAAAAAAGTAGGCAAACTGTGATCTCAAATGAATCCATGTTTTTATGTTTTCGTTCCTAAAAATCACAAAGTTGACAAAGTAGAAGAGACCACATAAGGAATACAGTATACCAGTATGAACTCCAAATGGACTGGCTCATCATTTAAATGCAAAGAATGAAACCGAAAAAGTACTAATAGAAAACATGGATGAATTTCTTTGTAACTTTGGAGTACAGAAGAACTTTCTAACCATAATTTGAATTCCAGGGCACTTGGGTGGCTCAGTTGTTAAGTGTTGCCCTTCGGCTCAGGTTATGATCCCAGGGTCCTGGGATCATGCCCCACACTGGGCTCCCTGCTAGGCGGGAAGCCTGCTTTTCCCTCTCCCACTTCCCCTTGTGTTCCCTCTCTTGCTGTGTTTCTCCCTGTCAAATAAATAAATAAAATCTTAAATAAATAAATAAATTCCAAAAGCCATAAAAGACAAATCTGAAAAAAAAAATCCAGCAAATAAAATTTTGTGTGGTGAAAACCACCGTTAAGTACAAGTGAAACACAAATGACAAACTGGAAAATTATGTGCAACTTATAGCACCCAGGGAAAGCTAATCTCCCACCTAAGAGCTTGAAATTCAAAAAAGACCAACACCCCAATAGAGAAATAGGCAAAAGGCATACACAGTCTCTTGCCACCAAAGAAAGAAAAGTTTATGAACAGCTCTTAGACAAACAGGGATGCTCAATCCAAAAACCAAATTAAAGCTACAAGGAGGTAGCAATTCTTATCTATCAGATGGGTAAAAACTCAAAAGAAATTTCTGCGGTAAGGTTGGCAGAAACATGCGTGCTCGTATCTTGCTCTTGGGAATAAAAAATGGTATAACCCCAGTTTGCCAAGTTTATAAATCTATATTTTGGTGTAGCATCTACTATTCGTTTGACATATACTTTTCAGGTACATACTATGTACTATACATAGGTACATAGGTACTTTAAGGTATATATAGACAATTAAGAAATCATTACCTTGAAAGAGCTGGAGAGGAAAGGAGAAAATATAGATAAAAATAACAAGTAGACAAAACCAGATAAAAACTCAATATAATGAGGAATACGACCTATCATTATGGAAACTTGAGTCATTCTATATTGGTTTCCCCATTACTCACTCTACTTTATATCCCCAAACAAGCAAACAAAAAACGTGAATTCATTATGTTCCTTTAAAACTACTTTATGCCGAGTATCTATGTGAAACCAAGTGGCCTACTTCTTTGCCTAAGAATGGCTTCACTGGGGAAATCATAGTACGTCTATAATTTGAATTTCTGAAAGCCTCCTATTTTATGGCTGCTCATTTCATAGGCATCTTCACAATTACCATGTAACCTAAGACCCTAAAAAGTAAACAAAACAAAACAAAACAAAACAAACCCATGGAAATAGCCAATTAACAAGCATTTTAATTCAAAGAGAGAAGCATAATTTTCATAGTAACATTTCAAATGCTAGGGTATGTCAGACTGGATAGAAGTTCACAATCCTCTAATACGTATGCTAACAATTAGTGAGGAACAGGTACAGAAAGAATATGCAACTGGTAAAATAAAAATGACAAAAGTAGGTCACTTTGGTGATTTTTCTAAGACTCTTAATATATTAGAATACCTTGTTTAAAATTGGGGTAACAGGGGCACCTGGGTGGCTCAGTGGGTTAAAGCCTCTGCCTTCGGCTCAGGTAATGATTCCAGGGTCCTGGGATTGAGCCCCGCATCGGGCTCTCTGTTCAGCAGGGAGCCTGCTTCCCTCTCTCTCTGCCTGCCTCTCTGCCTACTTGTGATCTCTGTCAAGTAAATAAATAAAATCTTCCAAAAAAATAAAATAAAATTGGGGTAACAAAATTAACCGCCCAAGATGAGTACTGACACTCAGGACGCGGCAACAAGCTAGGACCCTCCACTGATCTTGGGGAAGAGAACTGCACACCCAAAGAAATCTTTCAAATACGACACTTTTATATTAGCTACGCACTCCATTAGTTCTTCCATATTTTTCTCTTATTAGTATCAGTGCATGGAATGGGACAAGGAGAAGTAAAAATTATGAGTGTGCATCCCTCCTGACTCAGAATACATTGACTCTGTGCGTCGGGGGTGGGGGGTTGCTGCTCCTTTCCTCCCTTTCTCTATACTCAATAGGCAATTATTTTATTAGGCTGTGCCAATCTAGGATTTACAGTTCCTGTTTTAACTTTATAGCACAAATTGTACACGGTGGTTCTCAGGGGTTAGCGTATCATGCTGGTCCACTGCCTGTTTTTATAAATAAAGGTTTATTGGAATACAGTCATACTCATTCACACATTGTCTATGGCTGCTTTCATAGTATAATGACAGAGCTGAGTAGTTAAAACAGTCTTTGCCTGAACCTTCAGGGATTAGCAAACTATGGCTGGCCCCTGGCCTAGTTTTGTAAATAAAGTTTTGCTGTAACACAGCCACACTCGTTCATTTACATGCTGTCTAGGACTGTTCTCATACTGTAATGGCAGAGTTGAATAGTTACAACAGACTGTATCACCTGAAAAGGAAATACACAAATATTTACTATCCAGACCTTAACAAAAAATTTGCTGACCACCATGGTAAATGAGCATAGCATTCCTGATAAAATTAACTACTAAACAAACACTTCACCAGACTCTCTGAAATAAGAGAAAGAAATTTAAAGACCAGCTTGAGCTGAACTTCCTCAACAATCATTCTTAACATTTATTTCATTTTAAAAACTCTACTGTTTCAGGCAGGGATTTCTAGGTAGCAATGCAAATGCAAATGGTGCATCTAAATGACTACTGTGAGCCATCACACAAAGTATTAATATCTAAATATGACTTAAAGTAGAACTGTTCTTAGTTGCTGAGAGTAGAATGTATACATCATTGTGTTTTAATAGTATTAGGACATAAGCTGCAATTGAAAGTTTCAGATTTAAATAATCAAATTTAATTTAATTTTATTTTTTAAATTTATTTATTTGGGACGCCTGGGTGGCTCAGTTGGTTAAGCGGCTGCCTCCGGCTCAGGTCATGATCCCGGCGTCCTGGGATCGAGTCCCACATCGGGCTCCTTGCTGGGCAGGGAGACTGCTTCTCCCTCTGCCTCTGCCTGCCACTCTGTCTGCCTGTGCTCGCTCTCTCTCTCTCTCTCTCCCCCTCTCTCTCTGACAAATTAAAAAAAAAAAAAAATCAAATTTAAGAACAATATTCTGGAAATCCAGAGACCTCTGCTAAACCAACAAAAGATTTATGTTGTCATTGCCGTGGTTTTCACATTGAGTTAGACTAAATGAAATGCTCCACTACAGATGCATTCTGGAACGGTGCAGTATACACCTCAGCCACACAAGAATATGACTTCTGGTGGACAGACCCACTTAGCTGCTCCATGAACATCACCAACAGCTCTTCAAACCAACGTACTCTCCGTTTCTCTATTCCCCGACTCCTACTGAGACCAGCCTCCACCTGGTCACCAAAGCCACACCTGGAACTCTTGTTAGTTCCTCCTTTCTCCCTAAATTTTGGGGCTTTACCTCCATGTATCTCTCAACTTTACCCCCCTCTTTCATCGCTGCAATAGTTCAGAACATAATGGTTTTTTTGCTTGACAATTCAGACAGTCTTCTGGCATTTCCCCACCTTGTCAGGCTCCTCTCACATCTATCCTTCAGAAAGCAGTTAACTGTCAGAAAAGGATGCCAGAAAGTCTTGAGACCTGGCTGTATTTAATCTACAAAAGGAGGAGGTGGGAGGCAGCCAGCCAGAAGGAAGAGCAATCGCAGAAAGTCAGCCTGGGTGAGTGAGATATGGAAACTGTCAGGCAAGTAAGAATGGCTGGAGTGTTGGATGAGGGATGAGGTGGGGAAAACATTAAGCAGTAAGATCATGAAGATCTTTGCAAGTTTCAAATATAATTCCATTTCCTACTTATTCTCACATGCCAGGCCAACCAAAAAATCTGCTGCCATTGACAGTACTCAGAAGAAGAAGAAACAGACGTCTCATATACCAACTTCCCGATGGCAACGCCTGCTGAATGGCAGTGTGTTCAAAAACTGAAATATAGAAAGTTCTTAAGCCAGAGACTTTAATTAACCCCTCGCATTTTTTAAAGTCCTATTTCAAAAACTACTTCATTCTCTGAACTTTTCTGCCTGAATCTTCCCCCACTAATCAAATGTAAGGTTTCTCTCTGGGCTCTTCCGACCATCTATACCTCTGTCTTGGCTCTCACTGTGTTTCATTACGAATGTCTGATAACCATGGTGGCCAACTGCGAATTCTGTGACATAACCTTGAGTATCGCAACTGCGAATAACCGAAAATCATCAAATTGTTACATTTATTTGTGTTCCTGAGGTGACAAAAGGCACTGGAGTCTAATGCAGAAGAAATGATACTGGGGTGCCTGGGGTGGCTCAGTTGGCCAAGTGTCTGCTCAGGTCATGATCTCAGGGTCCTGGGATCGGGCCCCACGTCAGACTCTCTGCTCAGCATGGAGTCTGGTTCTCTCTCTAACTCTCCTCTGTGCTCTCCCTCCCTCCTTCTCTCTCAAATAAAATCTTAAAAAAAAAAAAAAGAGAGAGAGAGAAAGAAAAGAAAAGGAAAAAAAGAAACGATACTGAGAAGCCCAAACCCACTCTTCACTTTGCATCTTCAGATGGTTGTAATGAAGAAGGAACCTAAGAGCTCTAAAGATGGGATATGAAAACCATGTTTGGTTTTATGGCTACTCCCCATCCCAAAGGATCAGTAAGCTCGATCTACACACATTTGAGACAGTTTTAGAGGGGCACCTTAGTGGCTCAGTTGGTTAAGTGTCTGCCTTCGGCTTAGATTTGTGATCCCAGGGTCCTGGGATTGGCCCCGCGTAGGGCTCTCTGCTCAGCGGCAAGAATGCTTCTCCCTCTCTCTCAGCCTGCTGTTCTGCCTACTTGGGCTCTCTCTCTGTCAAATAAATGAGTATAATCTCTAAAATAAGTAAATAAAATAAATAAAATAAAACAGCTTTAGAGGATCCATTGGGATTCTAAAACATTTCTAGCATTAAAGAAGTAAAGGCTAATTTAGATGTGAGAGCAAGGAAGACAGTAAGTATTTAGCACTGGATATGATCACTCACCTGTCGAATTGACATGGTACAGAGAATATACAGAAAGATGAAGGAACAGTCTGTGGTGTCATCCCCCAGGAGGTTTCGATGAGACAGTCCTTGGATATAGGAAAGGGGGGTGAAAGGGAGCTTTGCCACCACTCTACCATCAAATCTAAAAAGGAAAAAACAAAGAATTGTTATTTTTGGAAGACTGACAAGCTTCTTAGTTCCAGGGAAGAATCTGAGACAGAAATAGAACTCTAAGTCCCTTGATCTCTAAAAAACAAAGAATGATATTTTAAAAAGAGACCTAAAGAACAAGGATGTAAGGAAGGGCCTAGATTTTTCCATGAATCTTTTTCTAAACTAATGAGTCTTAATTTTTTCAGTATCAGAAGCCCTGAACACAATGAAAAATTGAGGTCCCTACATTGTTTACAGGTTATAGCTATCACTATTTACTGCTTTAGAAATTAAAACTGAGGAATGTTAAAAAATAGTTACTAAATCATTTAAAAGGTAGCAATAAATTCATTATATATTAACACAAATATTTTTATGAAAAATAACTATCTTTTCTAAAACAAAGTAAAAAGAAAGGCCTTTGTTTTTTCTCTTGGCATATATCATTAATGTTTTGTTTAATAGAATACTGCTGGATTCTCATAGCTGCTTTAGTATTCAGGCTGTTGCAATGATACACATCATGAAGCCCTGAACCCTCTGGAAAATTCCACTGTACACTAAAATGAGAGTAAGAATAAAGAAAGAAAATAACATTTTAGAATTATTCTGGCAGTAATGTTCATCTCAAGGACTCCCAAGAGTCTCAAAGAGCTCTAGGAATCCCCAGACCATACTTTGAGAATCACTGTTCTGAAACATGACACCAGTAAGATTTTAAAAACCCTCTTTTCCAAGACTCCCAATACACACCTTAAACAGGCTAAACATTTCTGAATAGAAATTCATGGAGTATATAGTAGAGAATGAAAAAAGTCGATTCTTAAAATTCATACACAATAATCTCAGATAACTTTTAACATACTATTAATGTTTGAAAGTATTCTTTTTTACTTTTTCTAAAATAGAAAAGAGAACTGTTTCTAAAAGAGAAAAGCTCGGGGCGCCTGGGTGGCTCAGTGGATTAAAGCCTCTGCCTTCAGCTCAGGTCATGATCCCGGGGTCCTGGGATGGAGCCCCACATCGGGCTCTCTGCTCAGCGGGGAGCCTGCTTCCTCCTCTCTCTCTCTCTGCCTACTTGTGATCTCTGTCAAATAAATAAATAAAATCTTAAGAAAAGCTTAGAAAAAAGCTATAAGAGTGCATATCAGCATTTATATTGAGGTGTTGGGGATATTAGCTTCTTTTATACTTTTCTATTAGTAAGTAGTATAATCAGTCAATAATGAAAATTATAAAAATTAATGTGATTAAGGATAGTGATACTTAATAATATTATAGAAATGTATGACTGCATCAGCTAAATTGTCCAAATAGAGTCTTTAATTCCCGTTAAAACAACTAGAAAATTCCCTCTTGGAAAAATACCTGGGCACCTGCCTGGCTCAGTGGAGCATGTGACTTGATCTCAGGGTTGTGCATTTGAGGCCACTTTGGATATGGAGCCTACTTACATAAAAACTTAAGAATATATATTTTTAAAAAAGAAGAAAAAAACCCACTTGGTATTTAGAATGTTTCTACAGAGAGAGAGGGGAAAAAAGAAGTAGCAATACCATCTTTGTCTTTGGGGAAAAAAAATCCCTAAATATCCAGATCAACTACTGTGGTTCTTTTTTTTTTTTTCTTTTGAAGATTTTATTTATTTATTTGAGAGAGAGAGAGAGAGAGCACAAGAAGGGGAGGATGAGAGGGAGAAGCAGACTCCCTGCTGAGCAGAGAGCCTGCTGTGGGATTCAACCCAAGGACTCCAGGATCATGACCAGAGCAAAAGTCAGTCACTTAACTAACTGAGCCACTCAGGCATCCCAACTACTGTGGTTCTAAAGAACTCCTTAGACAACTGTGCTGCAAAGAATATAGAAGAGAAGGAATGGGAGTATATTCTCCTGAAAAAAACTATTACTTTTGTTTTGGTTTTGTGAAGTTAGTAGAAGAGAATGACAGTGATTACTTCAAGCAGATCTTTAAATACTTTTGTCATATATAAGTAAAATCAATTTGTGATTGAGCCTTTCCCTGTGTAAATATATACTAGAAAGGCAGTTGGAAGTAGTAAGTGGACAGTCATACATATAGAAGATGTCAAGAGAAGATTCATACATAGACCCAGTGGAATGTTATTTAGCCATAAAAAGGATGGAAATCCTGCCATTTGCAACAACAGGAATGAACCTTGAGAGTATTATGCTAAGTGAAAGAAGTCCGAGAGACTGACGAATAGTATGATACCACTTCCGTGTAGAATCGAAAAAAACTGAACTCATGGAAACAAGGTTAGATTCACGGTTGGCAGGGGTTGGGGATGGGAGAAATAGGAAGATGTTGGTCAAAGGATACAGACCTCCAGTTACAAGACGGACAAGTTCTGGGCATCTAATGTACAGCCTGGTGATTATAATCAACAATACTGTATTATGGACTTAAATTTGCTAAGACAGTACACCTGAAATGCTCTCACCACCACACCACAACACAATGACAACTATGAGATAACCCTTACTGCAGTAATCACTTCACAATATATTGTCTGTCAAATCATCACAGGTACATCACGTGTGCATACAAACACACACAATGTTATATGTTACATGCCAATTATATTGTAATAAAGCTGGAAAAAAAGGAAAACCATTGATGTCCTATAACTTATTCGTGAATATGAAAGTACCTACTATGCATGAGACCTTACGCCAGCCATAGGTAAAAGAAAAAAAAAACTTCCAAGAACTCTTACTTTTAATGAATTAATTTTTCCAGGATACTTGAAGCTTGTCATAGGAACAGCTAAGTGAAATGGTGTCTAGCCTAATAAAGAAGAGTTGGGGAACGAAGGGGAAAGGAGTAAAAGAGAGACAGCTTATAGATATTATTATACCTAGACAGATTATTTCTTTCAGTGCACTTACTCTCTGGTTCCAGAGGGCAGAACTACTGCTCATGAGTAGAAGTACAAAAAGGCATATTTTGGTCCAGTAAGAGAAATTACTTTCAAACCCTAAAAACTACTCAATAAAAGTATATTATCTCAGAAACCCTCAGGCTCTGGGACGCCTGGGTGGCTCAGTTGGTTGGATGACTGCCTTCGGCTCAGGTCATGATCCCGGAGACCCAGGATCGAGTCCCGCATCGGGCTCCCAGCTCCACAGGGAGTCTGCTTCTCCCTCTAACCTTCTCCTCACTCATGCTCTCTCACTGCCTCTCTCTCAAATAAATAAATAAATATCTTAAAAAAAAAAAAAAGAAACCCTCAGGCTCCTCATTTTTGGCAATAATTAAACAGGATGGAAAATTATCTGCTAGAGGTATTACTGAAGAGAGATTGTATTGGGACAGAAGTTATGTGTTAAATGACTTCAGATCGCTTCTAATTCTAAGGTGGTAATGTTTCATTTCAGCTTTATAGAAATGATCCAGGATGAAAAGCCAAAAAGAAATAAACAGCTAAAAGCAGTGCTTCCTACTTCTTCTTCTGAAATCTGCAAATTCAAGACCTTTGCATCTAACCTCAGGCTTTTTTCTTAAAAGCTTCCAGCTGTCAACAAATTAAAAGGTATATTAGAGATAGTATATTCCATTCTACAGTAAACAGATGATCCAGGTGAAACTCTGAGAAATTACATTAAAAATTGAATAATATGGGACGCCTGGGTGGCTCAGTTGGTTGGGTGGCTGCCTTCGGCTCAGGTCATGATCTCAGCGTCCTGGGATCGAGTTCCACATCGGGATCCTTGCTTGGTGGGGAGCCTGCTTCTCCCTCTGCCTCTGCCTGCCACTCTGTCTGCCTGTGCTTGCTCTCTCTCTCTCCCTCTCTGACAAATAAATAAATTTTAAAAAATTAAAAAAAATTGAATAATATAATCAAAATATGTCCTAGACTTCTCACTGCATATGCCAGCTTATAAAAAACAGAGATATAGCCTGTAACTTTTAGGTGCTCACAGTTTTTTCGTGTGCACACAACAATAATACTTTTACAGTAATGAAAACTTTTAGTGTGCACACAATAATGATATATATTTTTAAATGCACAGGGCACAAAGACCGGAACAAAAACATGAATTATAGCGGAGCAGGGTGCTCCTTGGTTATGTGCACACAAGAACCTGCGACCGGGTGTTTACAGCAGCTTCATTGATAATCGCCAAAACTTGGAAGTAAATCAGGTATCAGTGGAAAAACTGGCGCATCCAGACAATGAAATATTATTCAGCGCTACAATGAAATGGGCTATTGGCCACGAAGACAGGGAGGGACTTTAAATGGATATTACTAAGTGAAAGAGGACAATCTGAAAAGGCTATACGCTTGCATGAGTCAAACTATATGACCTTCTGAAAAAGGCAAAACTCTGGAGCCAGTAAAAAGATCAGTGGCTGCAGAGTTGGGGTGGGAGAGAAAGGGATGAATGGGCGGAGCTGAGGAGTTTTAAGGCAGTTCACCTACTCTGTATGATACCATAATGGTGGCTACATGCCATTATACATTTGTCCAAACTCACTGAATGTACACCAAGAGGGACCCCTAATGTAAGCGGTGGACTCCGGGCTGTTGGGCACCAGCCCAGGCTCACCAGCTGGAACAAGTGCACCACTCCCTCGGGGGAAGTTGCTAGTGGGGAAGGTCATGCATGGGGCGGAGGGTAGATGGGAAATGTCTGTACTTTCCTCTTAATTTTTCTGTAAACCTAAAACTGCTCTAAAAAGATAAAGTCTTATAAAAAAATCAATACAGCACTTGAATAAATAGTAAAACACTTACATGAACCTCCACACCAGTACTGCAAAACAAAATAAGTAAAAAGCTACTGTTGCCAGTGCTCTGAATAAGAAAGCTGACGAAAAGAAAACAATATACTGAAGAACAAAGAGCAAAGAACAGTCTTCCTTCTTGCCAATAGCAGCCTTCTACAAGAAGCTTATATAAGAAGAATATAATGAAGTTTTTCATAACATTTTCCTCCTGAAGATACTGTATTTGACTTCTTTGAGCTCTATGGCTTAGAGAATAGGCATCTGATATTTTATCTTGTACTGATGAACTTCATAAATAGTTAAGCATTTCAATATTAGTCTAAGGTCTAAAAGTGTAATCAACAAATAGTTGCTGAATAATCATTATACAGTATATGCTTTTCAGATACGGGCCTTGACTCAAGAGCTTTAAGCGTGGAAAAATAAAATGGAAATACCTAAGACATTGTGGACCAGATGAGAAACTGCTGTTCAGTGCTAGATGGTCCACATGTGATGATGCTATGAAAATTCTGCAGAGAAAGCCCATGGGGCCTCTGCTGACAATGGACGTGCTTTGTCCCCCACATGTTCTTGTATATAGCTTTGAAAACCTCAGTCCTCTCGAAATTTCACAATTATCAAAGCAGCAATACAACTATTATATTCATTTGGTCCCCATTTTTATTAGACTATCTTTAGTACTTCATTATTAAGTATTTTACTCTCTTCTGGTGGGTGTTTTTTTTTTAAATTTTATTTATTTATTTATTTGACAGAGAGAATGAGACCACAAGCTGGGAGAAGCAGGCTCAGTGGGGAGCCAGGTGTGGGGTTGGATCCTAGGATCTTGGGATCATCACCTGAGCTGAACGCAGCTGCTCAACTGACCGAGCCACTCAGGTGCCCTTCTTCTGGTTGTTCTAATTCAATTCAACTTAGAACTAGAGAGGAGGGGTGCCTGGGTGGCTCAGTCGGTTAAGCGGCTGCCTTCAGCTCAGGTCATGATAGTGGGGTCCAAGGATCGAGTACCACATTGGGCTCCCTGCTCAGCAGAGAGTCTGCTTCTCCTCTTCCCTCTGCCTGCTGCTCTGTGTACTTGTGCTATCTCTCTGTCAAATAAATAAATAAAATTAAAAAAAAAAAAAAAGAACTAGAGAGGAGAATAAGGTAGCAGGGAAGAAAGGAGGGAGGGGAAATTTTGGAAAGAATGAGACCAAGTTATTTGTCTGATCATGTGATTATCTATCTAGAAAATTAGAGAACCAAATTAAAGCATACCAGACCCTATTAGAGTTCAGCAAGATGGTCAGTTACAGAATAAAGTAACAAAAATTGGTAACCTACTTTTATACCAGTAGTCATGAGTTAGAAGATATAAAATGCATGCAAGACTTATTTGGAAAGAAACTACAAAAGCACATCAGACATAGCAGAGAGTGCCTGGGTGCCTCAGTGGGTTAAAGCCTCTGCCTTCAGCTCAGGTCATGATCCCAGAGTCCTGGGATCGAGACCCGCATCGGGCTCTCTGCTCAGCAGGGAGCCTGCTTCCTCCTTTCTCTCTCTCTCTGCCTGCCTATCTGCCTACTTGTGATCTCTGTCTGTCAAATAAATAAATAAAATCTTAAAAAAAAAACCAAACAGACTTAGCAGAAACATGATGTTTCTCGATAGGAATATTTAAAATTATAAAGGTGTCTAATA
>PISX010022228.1:0-30987 GCA_004024625.1 Mellivora capensis | reverse complement strand
GAACCTCTAGAGTAGTTACAGCATTTACCCAAATGTAACCCAAGGTTTATCATTGGTTTAGCAGTACTCCCTGAGTAACTTAGCATATCAAGGAAAAGCCTTATGAGTCAGAGATCTCATTTACAATTTTGGGCGGGCAAAGAGAAAACCATTTACATTTTCTTAACAGCAGATCAATTAATCTAAGAAAACTTTGTCCCTTTAAACAGAGAGAATTTCTATCTTATGCCAATGTACCTTTAAAACCCATTCATTTCAATCTTAGTCTGGTCCTGACCATCCTAAATTCCATTCCAAAGATTTCCCTTCACAAACCTTCTACAACGTTCCTTTGCATTCAGGTTTTGTCCCAAGACATTTCCTTCCAAACAACCATCTCATTCAGGACAAAATTACCTTCTTTTACTTTCAACAAAATGTACTCCCATTCCTTAAATCTTTCTTACATATCTTCTACTTTCCTACATATAGAGTTGCTTCCTTTATTTCCATCAGTCTTACAGTTAGCAGAATTTTGTACTCTTAGAAACACCTTTGTCATTAACCAATTACCAGCTATTAACCAATTGTGAATGTTTATAACAGAATTCTTTAGATGCCAATTTATGAATCAGTTAAGCACAAACCGTGCTTACCAACAGATTTAAATATTCTTATTTTCTTTGCTGTAAGAAGTCAAAAGCACAAACCTATGTTCATTAATCAATGATTTAGCATTTTATCCTCTTTGAAAAAGACCTAGATGTCCAACAAATTTAATTCCATTTGTCACCCAAGCAAAACTTTGAACTTTGAGGTTACCAAAGACTTTGAAAGCTATCTCAGCAATTACCTATTAAAACTTTGAGACAGACAATTAACCATCAGTTTAGTCATCTCTTTGCTAACAGATTTTAACAAATAACACAAGCTTATTTGACCTTCAGTAAACTTTGATTGAAGTTTCACATTTACTGCTAATAACTTAAAAGATATGTATATCTTAATTAAACCAACAAACTTAACTTAGTTCAAATATTGATTTACGTTCCACCTGGGCCCACTCCACTTTTAATGTTTACCTGAGACACAGGTGGGAGGATCTGGAGTGGGGGGTGTTAGGTCCAGGGGGTGCTCTTCTTGCCCCTTGACAGTGAGGAGAGAAGGAGCCATGGTGCATGATCTAGAGGCTAGTCATGATCTAGAGGCAGACTGCACACACGTTGGTGCAGAAACACAAGAAAGGGGAGACAGAAGAAACAGAGCGCTGCCAGGAGGCAGAGAAAGGATTCCCGGTTTTAGAGCTCATCAACTCCAACAGAGGAGCAGACACCATGCTTTCCCACCAGCAAGGGGGAAGGGGCTAGGCAGTCCATGTTGGGCCAGAGAAAACGGAATTTCCCCGAAACAAAGGGAGTTCTGGCAGCTGCTTGGGAATATTCCTTAAAGTCTCTGTCTTGAGGGGCGCCTGGGTGGTTCAGTGGGTTAAAACCTCTGCCTTCTGCTCAGGTCATGATCCCAGGGTCCTGGGATCCAGCCCCGCATCGGGCTCTCTGCTTGTCGGGGAGCCTGCTTCCCTTCCTCTCTCTCTCTCTGCCTGCCTCTCTACCTACTTGTGATCTCTGTCTGTCAAATAAATAAATAAAATCTTAAAAAAAAAAGTCTCTGTCTCAAGTTAGATTAACCCCAGTTGGCTCCAGTTATAGTCAGCCATTAACACAAGAAATGAGCAAGGGAGAAGCCCCACATCTATTAGGAGGAACGGAGAGATGAAAGTCAGAGTCCCCTTACTCTCTGCTTGCCCCATTTCTTCAAACACAGCAACAGCACAACAGACAACAAAAAGACAGGACAAAGACAACCGCAGACCCAGCGGCCCTCCCGGGGCCATCCAACATTAAAGGGTGGCCATTCAGACATGCAGAAAGTCTGAAACTTTCCCTTTTGTATGTCCATGCTCAGGTTATGAGCTCTTTCCCTAACATCCGAGAAGTGGCCAATCATCAGAGACAGAGGAGTTGTCTGGTCTGTCCCATCACGTCCTCAATCTAAAAGTAACAAAAACACACTCACAAAGACAAATGATCCTGCGCGGCCACGAAGACAAAACTGAAAGGAAGTTAGGGGAGAATCCGGCCGTAATGGTAGCTGGCTCTCTTCACAGATGAGGACCTTGTCCTCCGGGCCTGACTGCAACAGCAGCCGAGCCTCCAGATAGGGGCAAAGGGACGTCTCCCAAGACCCCCTGGTCATCGGCCCACCACGCGTCCGCTTGAGCCAATGTCGAGTCCAGATACTCAGATACTCAGATTGGAATTCCTACAGGTAAAAATGTACAGTGGAGCTCCCAAAGTATGCACGCAAATAGATTAAAAAAAAAAACAAAAAAACAAAAAAAAAAAACGAGTGCACTCACCAGCCGGCGCAAGACCCTCCGGGTTGGGGTCCTGGGAGTCTCCCAGATCTCGGTGGGACCTCCAAGTGTTGTACCGGAGTTTTCGTGTCTGAGAGACCACCAAGGAGCCAACACCGATGCAATCACATGAGGGTTTATTTAACAAGCTTAAGCCTGGGCCCAAGTATACCCGACACAGCAGAGTAGGGACTTGGTTAAGTCAGGGGTTAGTTAAGGCAGGGGTATTTATGGGTTCTTGTTACTAAAGCAGGGTGGGGATTCCTGTTATTAAAGCAGGGTGGGGGTCTCAGGAACTAAAGCAGGGTGGGGGTTCTTAGAACTAAAGTAAAGTAGGGGAAAGTTCAGCCCTTGGGCACAGGGGTCTGAGATGGCTGCTGGAGCTAAGATGGCCATACTTAATGCTAAGGCTAAACCTGAGGTGGGATGGCCTTAATTTTTCTCAGCTTCCACAATGATATACATCAATATACAACTCTAATAAAATGACTTATCCATGCAAGCTTTATTAATAGGAACTAAAATCATTAGAAGAATGGTTCATGTGGAACTGGGTGCTCGTATGAAGAACATAACAACAAAGGAAGGATTATGTTGACCCTACATGGAATCGCTTTTTAATCCTTATTATTATTGATAGTAAAACAATGAGATAGGGTGACTATCCTCATGTATACTATACAAGGTGAACTATACAACATCATTAATTATTTAATGTTCCCAAAATAATTTTACTTGAATTTAACCAACTCTTAGATATAATTTCCTGCTTCAAGAAATAGTAGGAGTTTAGGGGATATGTTAAATTACCCCAGGAGGATAGTATCAAATAAATAAAATTGGGACATTCTATAAGGCTGGTCTCCATAGTAAATAGGGCCATTAATAAAGCACTTTTATAAAAAGTGCTAGATCTTGTAATAGCCACATGGTTTTCCATCTTTGTTACCAAAGGAAACAAAATGTTGATGTATAATTGTTCTTTGATTGATTGTTACAAGTGTGTTACAAATGTTGAAAGCAATCTATGTGATGGAGACATTCTATTCTCTCTGATTTGTATAATCTGTAGTTCTACTCCCTCCATATCAGAGCAGTGATGCTTTTCTTATTATCTTTTACGAATTTCCCCCAATTTTCATGGCTTTATCCAGAAGAGAATGTATATGTTGCACTCTACAAGTTTTGTTAATTCATTTTGTTCCAAATTATTTGATATGTGCATAATATTTCTCAATATTTAAAACATAAAGTTTTGACTCTTTCCAAACTTTAATGACATTTTCTTTGCAATTTATGTATTTATTTATTTGCCTTTTATTATGGACAGTGAATAATACAGTAGTTTTGTTTTGTTTTGTTCTTTAACTTAGCCTTATGCCATCATTTTTTTTTTCTAGTAATGATCTGATCTAGTAGAGATCTTTAGATAAATAATCTAAAATTTTGCCCTTATCACCTTTGGAATATCCCAACAAGAAAAGTTTAAATAAATCAATGTTATGGCAATCTTGATTTGTCATGTTCTATAAAAAGTATCTAAATGCTACCAAGATTTATGATGCTTAAATCTTACCAAGCATAAGATAGCATAGATAAAAAGTATCTAAATGCTTACCAAGATTTAAGAGCCAACCAGGAGTGATATTAACAAGATGGCAGAGTAGGAAGTCCAAGTTTTTGTTTCCCCAAAGAAATATGAAGGAGAACAGAGAAAGGGCAGAAGCTTATTTAAATAGATTATGATGAAGATGGTGAAGTAGGAGATGCTGTTTCAACCATCCTCTAAAGTGAGCTAAATATCTACCAGAACACTCTGAAATATGTTCTGAAATCCCATCAAATCAGCCTGAGATGTAGGATTATACACTGCTGGATCTCTACAGGGGCAAAAGACACCAGTGGAGAGGTAAAGCAGAGTGGGAATGCTTGGACTGATATCGGAGGATAAGCAGAAAAGGGAGGGAGCCACCAGAAGCAACACATTGGAAAGTAATACCCCAATATGAAAATGCCCTGTGGTTTGGGACCACCATTAACTTGGAGTCTGGTTAAAACCACTCAAAAAGAGCAAAAGATCTTAAGGGGCAACTGGTGGAATCAGGCGGTCACAGGCATGGGCCTAAGCCCATGGACCCAGGACTGACATCGCCACCACAGCAACCACTCATGCCAGAGGGAGTGTGGCAGAGCCTACAGTTCCTGGTCCCTGTGCCCCAGCTGTGTACTGCCTGCACCACTGCTTGGCTGGGGCACATGCCCACATATGCATGAGCTAGTCTGGTGGGTGCTCTCTAGAACCACAGCCTTTTATGCTCTACACATACTGCATGCCTGAGGTCTGACCATACACTCCCCACCCGTGCCTGAGAGAGCTTGTTGTGGACTCTAGCTGGCGGTCTCTAGATGGGCCAAGGGTCTGATCGCTCCCAGCCTGGGGCTGAAGGAACTCAGCATAAACTCTGGATATAACCTGTGCAACCATGAGGTCTGGATCCCAGACAGCAGTCCCAGCAAAGGCAGCCACTGGAAGCGGACTCCCTGAACCAATATCACTCGTGATTTTAGTGGCATGGGGGTGCAGAGACAAGCGGGCACTTCAGGCTACCACTGAGACAGTGGCTGGGGACGTGCACAGCCTGTGGGAGGTTGCAGTATTCAGCTGAATTTGCAGAGGGGGAGTCTGTGTGTTCTGGACCACTCAGAGGGGAGCAGAATGAGACTTCTCTCTGAGGCAGAGGTCTGGGCGCAGTTTGCTTTCCACTAAACCTCTGAAAAGCCATAAAAAGCTGCAAAAAAAAAAAAAAAAAAAAACACAAAACAAACAAACAAAAAAACCCCTCTAGAAAACAAAAGGTGAAAAACTGGTTTCTGCAGAGCCCAGCCCCTTGATATGGGGCAGGACAACTCAACCCAAGCAAGACTGACTGAAAAACAATGTAGCAGGCCTCTCCCCAAGAAGGCAAGCCAGAAGAAGGAGAGGACAACATAGAGCTACCCTATGATCCTGCAATTGCACTACTGGGTAATTACCCCAAAGATGCAGATGTAGTGAAAAGAAGGGCCATCTGTATCCCAATGTTCATAGCAGCAATGGCCACAATTGCCAAACTGTGGAAAGAGCCAAGATGCCCTTCAAGAGACTAATGGGTAAAGAAGATATGGTCCATATATACAATGGAATATTATGCCTCCATCAGAAAGGATGAATACCCAACTTTTGTATCAACATGGACGGGACTGGAAGAGATTATGCTGAGTGAAATAAGTGAAGCAGAGTCAATTATCATATGGTTTCACTTATTTGTGGAGCATAAGAAATAACATGGAGGACATTGGGAGAAGGAGAGGAGAAAGGAGTTGAGGGAAATTGGAGGGGGAAACAAACCATGAGAGACTGGACTCTGAGAGGCAAACTGAGGGTTTTGGAGGAGAGGAATAAGGAGTTGGGTCAGCCTGGTGGTGAGTACAGGGAGGGCACGTATTACATGGAGCACTGGGTGTGGTGCATAAACAATGAATCTTGGAACACCAAAAAAAAAAAAAAAAAAAAATTAAATTAAATTTTTAAAAAAGAAAAAAAAAGAGATAATGATCATAGAGTTCGTGATCTGGAGATGAAAATGGACATCCAGGCTAAAAACCAATTGAGCCCAACCAGGAAGATTGCAAAGAAATCTACAGTGAGACATATTAAGATCATATTGTCAAAAGTCAAAGAAACAGAAGAGAATTTTGAAAGCAACAGAAGAAAAGTGCCTTGTCACATACAAAGGAAGCCTAAGACTATATGCAGAATTCTCATCAGCAGTTTACAGACTAGAAGGGAAAAAGATGATACATCAAAGTGCTGAAAGAAAAAATCTGCCACGAAAACTGTATCTGGCAAATCTACATTTCTAAAATGAAGGAGAAATGTATTTCTGACAGAAAACGGTCAGACAAAAGTTGAAAGAATTCATGATTTGCTTTACAGGAAATGTCAAAGGAGTCACGCAAGTTGAAAATAAAAAGGACACTAAAAAGAAAAACAAAAGCACATGAAAATACAAAACTTGTTAAAGTTAATATATTGACAAATACAAATTACTTTATTGTACTGTAATTTGACCAACAACATAAAGTATATTGGGAGGAGTGAAAGTGTAGAGTATTTGTACATGATTACAGTTAAGTTGGTATCAGCTTATAAAAGATTGTCATAACTATAAGATGTTTGCCCAGTGTGAATTCAACACCCTGAGATTAAGACCTGAGCTGAGATCAAAAGTCAGACACTTAACCGACTGAGCCACACAGGCACCCCTATAAGATGTTTTTTTTTTTTATAAGCCCTATGGTAATTCCAAAGAAAAAAGCTATTGAAGATACACAAAGAAAAAGAGAGGAAAGAGAGAGAGAGAAGAGGGACAAAAGAGCTGTAGAAGAGATTTAAAAATTAAGCAAAATGGCACTAGTGAGTTTTTACCTACCAATGTAAATGGATTAAACTCCCCAGTCAAAAGAGATAGAATCACTAAATGGATTTAAAAAATAAGATCCAACTATATGCCATCTACAAATATCTCACTTGAGACTTAAGGATATACAGAGGCTGAATATGAAGGGATAGGAAAAGATATTCCAGGCAAATGGTGACCAAAAGAACACATGGATAACTATATCTATACCAGACAAAATAGACTTTGTAAAAAACTGTCAAAAAAGAGAAAGATCATACATAACTATAAAAAGATCAATTTAATAGAAATATTTAACAATTATAAATCTATATGCACCCAATATCACAGCACCCAAATATATTAAGCAAACATTGACATAACTGAAGAGAGAAATAGATCACAGTACAATAATAGTAAGAGATTTTAATACCTCCCTTTTAATAATGAGTAGAACATTCATATAGATGATCAATAAGGAAGCAGCAGATTTAAACAATACTATAGACTAAACGGACTTATAGACATACAGATTATTCCACTACAACAGAATATTCTTCTGAAGCACATATAGAACATTTTCCAGTATAGATCATATAAGTCACAAAACAATTCTTAAACATTCTAAAAGATTTAAATTATACCAAGTGTATTTCCAAAAACAACTAAGGGAAACACAAAATTATTGGCAGAAGGTAAACTAGAAAATTCACAAATGTGGAAATTAAACAAAATCTCCTTCAATAATTGATAGAACAAAGATAAATTTGAAGGGAAATTAGAAAATATCTTGAGACAAACAAAAATAAAACAACCATCCAAAACTTACGAGATACTACAAAAGCAGTACTAACAGGGAGACTTATAGGGATAAGTTCCTATATTTTAAAAAAGGAAGATCTCAAAAACAAGCAAACAAATAACAACCAAAAAAAAAAAAAAATCTAAAACAAAGATTGGCTGAAGGACCTAACAAATATTAGAGAAGAAACAAACAAAATAGAAAAGAGAAAACAATAGAAAAAAATTCAACAAGACTGAGTTGTGTTTGGAAAAAAATCAACAAAATGGAAAAAATATTAGCTAGACTAAGGAAAGAGACAGAAGATGGAAATATCATAAATGAAAGAGGAGATGTACAAATGATGTCACATAAATAAAAAAGGATTATGAGACTAATGGCAACAATTTCCCACCAACAAAAGATAACCTATAAAAAATGGATACAGTCCTAGAAACATATAACTTACCAAGACAGAATCACAAAGAAATAGAAAATCTAAACAGATCAATAAAGAATAAAGAGACCAAAGCAGTGATCCAAAATTTTCAACAAGGAGAAGTCCAGAACCAGAGGACTCCCATAGGTGAATTCTACCAAACATTTAAAGAAGCATTAATACCAAGCCTAAAATCTTTCCAAAAGGATTGAGGAGGATGGGACACTTCCAAACTCATTCTATGAGGCCAACATTATCTTGATATCAAAGTCAGGAAAACTATAGGTTACTATCTCTGAGGAATATAGATACAAAAATCTTCAACAAAATACTAGCAAGCCAAATTTAACAGCATATTAAAGGATCATATACCATGATTAAGTGAGATGTATCCGTGAGAGGCAAGGTTTTACGTGTATGAAAATAAATTCCAGTGATAGACCAAGTTAATAGAATGAAGGATAAAAGTCAAGTGATCATATCAATAGGGTGGCTCGGTTGGTTAAGCATCTGCATTCGGCTCAGGTCATGATCCCAGGGTCCTGGGATGGAACTGCCACATCTGGCTCCCTGCTCTGTGGGGAGCCTGCTTCTCCCTCTCCCTCAGCCTGCTGCTCCCCCTGCTTGTGCTCTCTCTCTCTCTTTGTCAAATCAATCAATCAGTCTTTTTTTAAAAATGATCATATCAATAGATACAGGGAAGAAAAATTGACAACACATGGGCAAAAGAGAGTTTCTTCAACTGTTGCATTGGGAAAACTGGATATCTACTTGCAAAAGAATTGAATTAGACCCCTATCTTATACCACACACAAAACAATCGACTCAAAATGTATTAAAGACTTAAACACAAGACCCAAAATACAACATCTCAGGCAATACATAGGGACAAGTCTGAATAACATCAGTGTTAAGAATGATTTCTAGATATGACGCTAAAACCATAGATGACAAAAGCATAGATACGTAGGACTACATCCAACTAAATCTGTATAGCAAGGAAAATAACAAGAGTATAAAAGGCAACCTATGGAATGTGAGAAAATATTTGCAAACTTATGTCTGATAAGGCATTAATATCCAAAAAAATATAAGGAGAGTGGCGGCGTGGCTGGCCAGAGGGTGGCGGGAGCTCGGAGGCCGGTGGCGGGGCCCCTGGAAGCGGGCGGGGCGCGGGGCAACCCCTGGGTTCCTGCTCCGGGGGCCTCAGACCTCTCAGGAGAGCGCGGCGTGGCGCAGATTAAAAATCAAGACACAAACCAGATGCAGTAATTTCTTGACACGGAGAACCAAACCCATGATACGATGGGGTGTCTCTATGCATAGGTCATGTGTCTCTGTCTTCCCAGTTCCTCACACAGTGGGCAGCAGTCCCTGAATGGATGTTTGCTTCATTAAAGAACCAGTGATGACAACACACGTTGAGAGGCTGAAACTATCACAATGAAATGTAATAAGCATAAATATAAAGCTCTGCCCTTGGAGCAACCCCCTACCCCCAGGATGAAAGGAGCACTATCAAGATAGTGGCTTTGTTTGTAGCATACGTGAAAAAGGTGTTTGGACACGAATAAACTCACCTTGAAATGGTATCATATCATTGCTTTGCCCTTCCCCTTCCCAGATTCAAAGCTAAGGTGATCTTTATCTGCTCGAATAAAAATGCATAGCACCGGGGGAAAAAGAAAAAAAAAAGATATAAGGAACTCCTATACTTCCATAGCAAACAAAACAAAATAAAATGAAACCCATGTAACAAGAAAACTTAATTTAAAGATGGGCAAAGGTCTTCAATAGACCTTACTCCAAAGAAGACATCTCAATGGCCAGTAGATATTTGGAAAAGTAGTCAAAATTACCAACTTTAAGTGAGATTAAAACCACAATGAAATATCATCTCACATCTGTTAGGATGAATATTATTTAGAAAAAAAAAAACACACAGAACAAATCTTGATGAGGATTTAGAGAAATCAGAATTCTTATGCACTGTAAGTAGGAAAGTAAAATGGTACAATCACAATAGAGAACTGTATGAAAGTTATTCAAGAATTGAAAATAGAACTACTATATGATCTAACAATTTTCCTTTTGTGTATTTATCCAAAAGAATTGAAATCAGGCTCTTAAAGAGATTCTGACATTTCATGTTCATTGCAGCATCATTCACATTAGCCAGAAGGGAAACAACTTAACTATCCATCAAGGGATGAAGAGATTTTAAAAAATAAAAAAAAAAGTGATATATACACACAATGGAATATTATCTAGCCATAAAAATGAATACTATTCTGTCTTGTGCTACAAAATGGATGAACATTGAGGCTATTACACTAAGTGAAATAAGGCAGTCATAGAATTAACACTGCAAAATCTCCCTTGGATTAGATGTATAAATTATTCAAACTCTTAGAAACAAAGTATAATAATAGTTGCAAGGCACTGGGTTGGGGAGGGGGAAACAGGGTGTTACTACTTGATAGATACAGAATTTTAGTTATGCTGTTGGAGGAAGTTATAGAGACATGCTGTTCAACATTGTGCTTATAGTTAACAATACTGTACTGCACACTTAAAAATTTGTTAACAGGGTAGATCTCATGTTACATGTTTTTTATAATTATAAAAAATAAAAGAGAGAAACAGAAAAGTGTTGGTCATGATAAGTTGCTTTCTTTTTCAGTTTCCTTCTGTTCACTAGCAATACAGAACTTCACACATAATGCCTTTGCAAATTTGCTAAATCATTCAAATGTGGAACTAAAATGAGCTAGGTTCTAAGAAATAATAAACAGTTGATCAACACTATTACATTTTTAAAAGCTGGGCTCTTTCAACATGCCTTTTTCCATGCAAATACCGATAATATTATTTACCTAAAGTAATATCAGAAGGCCTCCTCAAAAACTGAGAGTATTTTTTTCTAATGCCTTTACATAATATCAAGGAGAGGAAAATTAAAAATGAAATTAATATATTTGAACATGGGTATATTGGGGGCACTGTGGTTTAATCTATTTGTAATACTTTTTAATTCTTAAGTGCCTTATTCTTTTGGTGCTTATCATTGAAAACATGAACAATCATGTGAAATCTTCTGCAAGCTTTATGTAGGCTTTAAATAAAGAACGACTGAAAAGTCCTGCCCTTCCTCTACTGAAAATCCACATGTTCAGTATAAAGTTCCCCAAGGAAATGGAGCTGGTATGCCTTTTTCATTTCTCAGCATCTAAAAATGTGGCCAAAGAACAAACATTCAATATGCTTGTAAAATTAAATATTAAATTCTGCACTAGAATGAAATAAAGCAGGGAAACAGGGAGGGAAGAGGGATGAAGGATGAAGAATATGAAAAGAATAGGAAATATACACTCAGCAATGTATGTACATAAATGTACACTCAGTAAATTCAGATCAACATGTGAATCCCATGTTTGCCCTGAAACTTAAGTAGAGTCTCTTTTTACCATGGGTGATCCAGAATTCACTGGAGAATTTGATATCAGACATTCACCTCTTACAAATTCTTAAGTATAGATGGCTTTGCTTTATTTAGAAAACCCTGAACACGGGTGCCTGGGTGGCTCAGTGGGTTAAGCCTCTGCCTTCCCCTCAGGTCATGGTCTCATGGTCCTAGGATCAAGCCCCACATCAGGCTCTCTGCTCAGCAGAAAGCCTGCTTCCTCCTCTCTCTTCCTGCCTCTCTGCCTACTTGTGATCTCCCTGTCAAATAAATAAATAAAATCTTAAAAAAAAAAAAAAAGGAAAGAAAAGAAAACCCTGAGCAGAATAATTCCAGAATAACTACAGACCAAAACATATGCTATAATAAGCCTTGTCATTAACCTTGTATTTAAGGAATTGACATTGTGATAGTTCTTTCCTAAATGTCTCAAAAGTAAAACAAATGTTTCTTCCATTTAAATACCAAGCACAACAAATAACTTAAGACTCAAGTCAACTGTATACCAAAACTGTAAATATGTGTATGTGTGTTTATACACAAAAACATGAATGAGCATGTTGATAATAATGCAGCTTCAAAGTTATAGTTCAGTCAGTAATAACAGATAATGGGTGATGATTTCATTTTCCAATAATGCATTTCTGTCTATATTTTCCACTTACTTTCCCCAAATTCATTATGCAGTATGTGATGCTAATCCATACTGAAAATGTATAATTTTTAACTTGTTAATAATCTAGTAATAATATTATCTGGGTGGAAAGTGATCCTTAATTTATCATTATCACAGACAAATTAGGGTGATTATAATGACTTATGCTGACATCTTTCACAAAAAATTGTGGTTAAGATCAGGAATGACTGCTATGTTGTCATGTGTATGCTATGTAAGTGAGCATACTAAATTATATGTTGCAACTGTGTTTTAGCAAATGCATTTGAAACTCTCATCAAATACATTTCTTTTTTTTTTTTATAAGATTTTATTTATTTGACAGAGAGAGACACAGTGAGAGAGGGAACACAAGCAGGGGGAGTGGAAGAGGGAGAAGCAGGCTTCCCGCTGAGCAGAGAGCCCGATGCGGGGCTCGATCCCAGGACCCTGGGATCATGACCTGAGCCAAAGGCAGATGCTTAATGATTGAGCCACCCAGGTGCCCACATCAAATACATTTCTAATTATTCCTTAAGACTTAACTCAAATAGTGCTCCCCATGTAACGTTTTATCTGACTCCTTTAGCAGGCTTTGCCATTGTGCTTCTCTCATACTTCACATAATTCTGCATCTCTCTCTCTCTCTCTCTTTCTCTCTCATTAGACAGGACCCTCTAGAGCCATTTCTGTATAATAGTCGCCTTTGAATTTCTGGTATTTAGCATAGTATTTGGCATATGGTAATTTCTTAATAATGCTTTTTGAGTAAATTTAGTGGATATACCTCCACTATGCTAATATTGAAATATTTTACATGAATGTCAGGCAAAATATGGAGAATCAGCCTCCTAGATAAGTTTCTAGTGCACTCTACATTTGGGGAGGAAGACTGTTAAGATATTGTGCTGTGTTTATAGGAAAGTAGTTGAAGTGAAATCTATAGTAGGCCAAGGGATTTTAGTTATTAACAGGAAAGGGCGTGCATTTACTTTATATATAGTTATCTGATAGTCACAAGGTGGCAATGTACAAATTCTACCTTTTGGTCCTGAACTAGAGATCTAGTTCTATCTATCTATCTTAACTCTTTTTGGAATGTAAAATAGAACAATAGTCTCATAAAAACTCTAACTTGTATAATGACTAGACAAAATTATGTAGGTTTTCACCATTCATTGCTTAAATATTTCCCTGAAAAATGTCAAAGGTGTACTCCCATCCTAGCCAAATAGAAACCATTATCAGGAGCCCTGCTAAACGTTCCTTCAATTTCTGAGCAGCACTAACGTCAAGGTAGCTGCTCTTAAGAAAACCATGGCCTTTATTTATTTTTTAAAGTTGATCAAAATCTTTACAATGGTAGTAGAGCCAAGAAGTAGTTAATACATACATCACTCCTCCCTTTGCCTACAAGATTTTTATTTCTCTCACAACACTTCAATCATTTCAGTGTGTCATCGTCAACCACTAGTTCATGAAAATGCAAAGGTTTAAATCATTTGGCTCTAAATCATCATGTGATATGGTCTTGTCAATCTTTTCAAAGAAATTTATATTCTTTGGGATTTTTCAGCAGATTCTGCAGAGTCTCCAAAAGGATTAATGGTGACTTGTACTGCACAAGCTTGCAAGAAGGCAGAAAATACAGAACTAGGCTGATGATTGGGCTTAATATTAGAGTACTCTACTCCCGGCAGTAAACATCTTACCTCAGCCTTTAAGGCTTCCTCCAGTATTTGACTGAGCCACAGGGAACAGCATATCACCTACTCATTGCCTAACTGCTCTTATTAATGTCTCTTTCACTTTCAAATACCTTTGAAGTCTTAGGGTACTTCATGTTTTGCAAAAGAGTGCTCCATTCACATTCAAAAATGATTTGGTGGAGATGAAGTCTACATACTTAGTATAATTCAGCTCTGATTCCTTTATGCCAAACATAACTCAGTATTAAAGATTTAAGAATATACAGACTCAGTGTATACCATGGTTTAATAGCTACTGATTTTATTAGTGAGTTTTTTATGCACTGAATGTGGAATTTTTAAAGAATTTTTTGAAAGAAATATGTCCTATTTTCAGGTGCATTTCAGACTGTGCTTTACCTAAATTAAGATATTTATATTAAATTGTCGAGACTCTTTCTATAATAGTAAAAATCTTCCACTTTCTATTACACTAGGAAAGCTGATATTTACATGGTAAACTGTCTAGGAGTCTGGAAATTTTATGCTATTAATAGAATTAGGGAGAATTTGTATTTTAATTCATTTTGTAGTGCTACTTAGTTTTTGAAAATGTATCCTTTATCTTTCCTCAAAGCTTATAACTTTCTTATATTTCTATAATACTTCTGATTTTATTTTATACATTATGGGCTGAATAAATGTTAGTTATATTGTAGCATGAACAATGATTCTTGAAGAAAGAAAAGAATTTCCAGTGCAGATTATGTGCAGGATTATTAACAAAATGTTAAAAATATTCTTTCTTTAAAAAGATTTTATTTATGTATTTGAGACAGAGAGAGAGAGAGCATGAGCTGGGGGCTGGCTAGAGAGAGAGGGAGAAGCAGGAAGAGCTGAGCAGGGAGTCCTGCCAAGGGGCTGCATCCCAGGACCCTGAGATCATGACCTGAGCCAAAGGCAGATGCTCAACTGACTGAGCCACCCAGGCACCCCAAAATATTACCAATATTCTATAAAAATAAACATGGAATCTTTATCCATACCTAAAAGGTATAAATTATTAAAACTGCTATAATATAATTAATATAATAAGATAAATAGTATAAAATTCTATGAGATAATAGAAATACATTCTAAGAAGCATTTCTCAGAAAGATCCATGAGTGATTATGGTGTTTAAATGGTATATAACTAGAGGGGCATCAGGGTGGCTCAGTTGGTTAAACCCCTTGATTTTGGCTGACATCATGATCTCAGGGTCCTGAGATCAAGCTCCATGTTGGGTTTTGTACTTGATGTGGAGTCTGCTTAAGATTCTCTACCTCTACCTCTGCCCCTCCCCACTCTTTCTCTCAAAAAAAAAAAAAAAAGAAAGAAAGAAAAAAATTATATAACTATGGAAAAAATCCCCATGCAATTTTTAATTTACAGGGATATAAGCATAAAGATATTCGCTTTTATATTAAAAGATAAATATACTTATTAATCATTCGTGAGTATTCCATATGTGGTGTGTCACTGTATCAGCTGTTTTTTTTTTTTTTTAAGATTTTTATTTATTTATTTGACAGACAAAGATCACAAGTTGGCAGAGAGGCAGGCAGGGAGAGAGAGGGAAGCGGGCTCCCCACCAAGCAGAGAGCCCGATGCGTCGCTCGATCCCAGGACCCTGGGACCATGACCTGAGCCGAAGGCAGAGGCTTTAACCCACTGAGCCACCCAGGTGCCCCACGTATCAGCTGTTTGTATTGAAGCTGGGTTGTGTGTGTGTGTGTGTGTATTTACCTCTATATGGAAATGCATATACATGTGAAATTCATATTTTGAATTTGCATTTATATTCCTTTTCTTACATCAAGACTTTATTATTAGATAATCTTTCAACTCAGCCACCAGTACTTTAACTGGCTCACAAACTTTTAATATCAGAAGTTGACATGTTCATTAGTCATGTTGCTGGATTAACACAAACTGCAACCCTAAACCTGTCATAATAATCATATATATAGTAGATTTTTGTTCTTCACTGCTAAAGGAGGAAAACTGAGATTTGTTATCATTCTTCAAAGTAAAACTGAAAGAATTAAGTAAAACAATTTTAAAATAATTTTGCTTTTTTGGAATGTAAAGAAATACAGAAGATCATTAACAATAAAGAAAATTGAAGTATAAATTAAAATGCAAATAAGTTAATCAATACATATTTAATAAGTACCAACATTTTTAACTGTTTGTGGATAACTCTTAAAATTTACAATCTGGTTGAGTCACCAACTATTTAGTGTAAAATTATTAGAGGATTATTGTTTGGCCAATATTTTCCGCTATAAAAATGGGAGCTCAAAATATGAATTGATGAATATAGACTGGAATTTTCAAAGCAGTATCCAATACCCATGTGAAATCTAATGCCCTCAGCCTTAAAGAATAAATGATTTCTGTATCCATTGAGAAACTATAAAGATGGGAGGGACAGCCTGAACCAAAATACAAGGACACTAAGAAAAATAGTGTATGTAATAGTCAATGAAAAGACAGATATACTAAAAGAGAAACATAAAAATTTATGAGTAATCCACGGGCTCAATGAAGTTCTGAGACCATACAAGACGGTGTGTGAAAAATCTCAAGTATAATCTTACAAAATATTTTCTATTTTATTATAAGTCAGACCAAGAGGAAATTAATGTTTCTTAATAATGAAAACAATTTAAGAATACCAAAAATATGAACTAGGACCTGTGAATATCTTTCACTTCATGATTCAGTATAAAACATACATGCACAATTGAATAGCAAACTGTACATATAAATGAGAAGTAAAACAGCAAACAGACATTTTTAACAGCTATCAAACTTTACTAATAAGGTCAAGAATATAACCTATCCATAGACATTGACAGAACAGTAAGAAGACAGGGACGCCTGGGTGGCTCAGTTGGTTAGGCAGCTGCCTTCGGCTCAGGTCATGATCCCAGCGTCCTGGGATCGAGTCCCACATCGGGCTCCTTGCTCAGCAGGGAGTCTGCTTGCTTCTCCCTCTGCCTCTGCCTGCCACTCTGTCTGCCTGTGCTCGCTCTCTCTCGCTGTTTCTCTCTGACAAATAAATTAAAAAAAAAAAAAAAAAAAAAAGAACAGTAAGAAGACAGATACATCAAGGAGAACATTCCAGGTCCTAACTTCCAGAATCAGATATATATCTTCATGAAATCTCTAACACAATGGAGCATTTGCATCATAATCTCTCCTCATTCTGTACCCCTAGAAAGTTATAAAGCTTAACATTCTCCATACAGCTATGTATTAGAGATCCTAGATTCTATTTACTAGTTACACATCTTAAAGCATTTAGAGATAAAGCCTCTTGCTCCTATAAAATATGATTGATCTATTTATTTGCCCAGAAGTCCAGTTGACAAGAAAAATTGTCAGGTCACTTACCTCCTTTTCTTTCTCCTGAGGCATCCCCCCTCAAAGGAAAGGAAGAGAAAGAATATCATTCTAACAATTTAATCTCTTTCCTTATGCATATTAAAAGCTTACCTGTTTTATAAGAACTTATAAAATTCAACACAAAAATTGAATAATCCAATTAAAAATGGGCAGAAGGCATGAATAGATATTTTTCCAAAGAAAACGTACCTATGGCCAACAAACACATGAAAAGATGCTCATATCACTGATCATCAGAAAAATACAAATCAAAACTACAATAAGATACTATCTCTCTCTAGTCAGAATGGCTAAAATTGACAACACAAGAAACAACATGTATTGGCAAGGATGCAGAGAAAGGGGAACCCTCTTGCACTGTTGGTAGGAATGCAATTTGACTTCTTCAAGTTAAAAAGCTTCTGTACTGCAAAGGAAGCAGTTGACAAACCCAAAGACAACCTACAGAATGAGAGAAGATATTTGCAAATGTCTTGTCAGATAAGGGGCTAGTATCCAAATTCTATAAAAAACTTATCAAACTCAACACCCAAAGAACAAAAAATCCAGTCAAGAAATGGGCAGAAGACATGAACAGACATTTCTCCAAAGAAGACATACAGATGGCCAATAGACATGGGGAAAAAAAATGCTCCATATCACTTGGCATCAGGGAAATACAAATTAAAACCACAATGATCTACAACCTCACACAGGTAAGAATGGCTAAGATTAACAACTCAGGAAACAACAGATGTTGTCAAGGCTGCAGAGAAAGAGGAATCCTCTTACACTGTTGGTGGGAATGCAAACTGGAGCAGCCCCTCTGGAAAACAGTATGGAGGTTCCTCAAAAATTTAAAAATAGAGCTACCCTATGATCCAGCAATTGCACTACTAGGTATTTACCCAAAGAATACAAAAATATTAATTCGAAGGGCTACATGGACCCTGATGTTTATAGCAACATTATACAGAATAGCCAAATTATGGAAACAGCCTATGTCCATCGACTGATGAATGGGTAAAGAAGATGTGGTATACATACACAATGGAATATTAATTAACTATAAAACAGAATGAAATCTTGCTGTTTACAAGGACATGGGTGGAGTTAGAGTGTATTATGCTAAGCAAAATAAATCAGAGAAAGATAAATACCATTATGATTTCACTCATATGTGGAATTTAAGAAAAAAAAAAACGACGAACATAGCGGGTAGAGAGAGGCAAACCATAAAACGGACTCTTAACTATAGAGAACAAACTGAGGGCTGCTAGGCGGGGGTGAGGGAGTAAATGGGTGATGGATATTAAGGAGGGCACTTGCTGGGAGGAGCACCGGATATTACATGTAAGTGATGAATAACTAAATTCTACCCTTGAAACCCATATTATACTGTCTGTTAACTAACTGGAATTTAAATTCAAACTTGAAACAATAAATAAATAAAGATACTGCTTGACTGTTCAATTCTTTTCAGTGAAATATCTGCTGTTAGGCCTGTATCGGCTCCTTTGCATATAATATCGCTGTTTTTTCTCTGTCTCCCAATTAGAATTTTTCATTATTACTCATCATGGGTATATTGGTTACAATGTGAGACTCTAGTTTTCTTTTTTTTTTTCTTATGATTGGGAGTTATTAACCTTCTTAGAACTGGGGGTGTAATTTTAATCCTATTTGGAAATTTTCAGCAATTATTTTCTTAACTATTTTTTATCAGTTCCTCTCTTTTCTCTTCATTTGGAATTCCAATTCCACATGTATTAGATTGCTTAGAGTTGTCCCTCAGCTGGCCAATCTTCATTTTTTTAAATCTTTTTCTGTTGAAGTTTCATTTTGGGTAGTATCTATTACTATGTCTTCAAATTCACTAAGTTTCTTCTTCCCTCTCTAATCTGCTGTTACTTATCCACTGTATTTTTCATCTCAGCTTTTGACATTTTCATATCAAGAGGTTCATCTAAGTGTATGAGGTGTGTGTGTGTGTGTGTGTGTATAAAACACTGTAACATAATGAACCACTTTATAGAAAAAACTATATATATATATATGAAACACTACTTCATTACTTTCTATTTTAACACTCTACTTAACTTTTAAAACATAGGGAATCAAGTCATAATGAATGTGTTAATACCCTTGTTTGCTAATTCTAACATCTGTTGCATTGGGTAAATTTTTGATTGATTGATTTTCCTCCTCCAATCCTTTTGTGTACCTCTTTCTCCCAAGCTCAGTAGTTCCTCACATACGTACTGACTAGTACTGGTTAAATATTTGAAGACATTGCAGCTCTCTGCACTCTGTAGTTTTCAGTCTCTGCAGCTCTCTCCTCTCTGGAGCTTTTCCCTGAGAACTCTGTCTGCATTTGGTCTCCCAGTCTCTGTGGTTCATTTCCTCACTTCTGGGAGTCAGCCAGTTCCTGCAAGTATCCCCCTCCTTGTACCACAGCCTGAAACTTTTCTCGAGGTAGTAAAGTGAAGATGTTTTAGGGATGGTATCATTTGCTTCTAGTCTCTCAGAAATAATTGTTATTCACTGTTTATATTCTTGAAAATCACTCTTTTGTATATTTTATCCTTTTTTAAAAAAATATTTTATTTATTTGAGAGAGAGAGTATGAGGAGGAGAGAGAGAGAGAGTGCAGGGAGGAGGGGTAGAGGCAGAGGGAGGAGGGGTAGAGGCAGAGGGAAAAGCAGACTCCCCACTGAGCAAGGAGCCTAAGGCTGGACTCTCTCCCAGGACCTTGGGACCATGACCTGAGCCAAAGGCAAACTTTTAACCAACTGAGCCACCCAGATGCCCATATTTTGTCCTTTTTTTTTTTTCCTTTTTGGTATGTCTAGTTCTTGTTATTCCATCTTGGCCAGAAGCAGAGTCATTAGTCATTAGGCAACTCTTTAATTAACAGATTATATACAAGCAAGAAAAATCATTTACTATACTACAAAATAGAAAAATCAGAAAACATGATTACATATGGATAGAAAAGATAAAGGTAAGAAAGGAAATATACCACAATACAGTAATATTAATATTTAAATAACAGATTTGTGTTAATGTTTTTTCATCCCCCCCCTTTCCAAATTCTCACTGAGCATCATGGATGACTGATTCTTTAAGTGTACATACAGTGAGATTCTCTTTTGAGTGAAGTAATTGGATTTGCCTAACAATGCTTTAAAATTTCAGCATCTGTAGAAAAGCCTTTATTTAGAAAATATGGTGCTAATGTAGCAAAACCTCTGTAACGGTTCTCTTTTAACCCAGGAGTAAATCACTCCTCCAGTAATCGAGTAAATTACTATCCCCAGCCTTAGCCATTTTGGCTTCTATAACCCTATAAACATCTCTAAATGTGCCTTTTGCTATTCATTTTATTGTACAAATTGAAAAAAGAGGTAAATGACTATTTCTCTTTTTTTAAAGTCACCTTATTAAGAAAAAAAGAAAAAGATTACTCATGGAAATAACTTAAATGGATGTTAGCTCCAATTAACCTCACAAACTGATATCTCTTCTCATTTTTATACTTACCCCTCATTAGTCTAAAGGAATGAAAATACTCATCTTTGAACAACATGTTTTGTGTTCACAATATCATCAGTGATAAAAAAAATTAGGATAAAAATGTCTAACTTTAATCTATTTTGTAAGTAATTCATGTATTTACTTTCTCAGCAGATATTTATTTAGAGTCTACCATGTGCAAGGTCCTGTGTTTTGCATTAGGTATATATCATGCTGAATAAGTCATACAATAATGGGGGTCTTGCCCCCATTAAAAAAAATCTTGCCCCACAACACGTTTCTGATCCACTTGGAGAACACAAAAATACATGTTTCAAGTTATTTATTTAATTATTCTTAAAGATACTTCTAACACCTTACTCTTACAAGGCTTTGTATTGTAGTCCTATTATGGAGCCATCTGCATTCACTTGTTTTTGTTTCCTGGCATATCATAGACAGAGCTCAGATCTTTTTCATATTGAGCCTTATTAGCTCATACAGTAGTTAGTTAAAACCAGGTCTGAGCTGAAAACTTTCATAAATCTGCCTTAATTCTGCTTCCTGGCTTTATTAAAAGTTCAGAGTTCCTGTGACTTCCTGAATCCAGTAAGCATATACACGCATCTGTGCTTTGGGACATTTCAGCAATATCTGGTTAGTCATTTCTGCAACTGCTAGTTTGTATTTTCCCAGCGTCCCTGGCATTTTTTTTTTTAAGATTTATTTATTTATTTATTTATTTATTTATTTGACAGAGAGAGATCACAAGCAGGCAGAGAAGCACGCAGAGAAAGAGGAGGAAGCAGGCTCCCCGCTGAGCAGAGATTCCGATGCGATGCCTGGCTGGATCCCAGGACCCTGAGATCATGACCTGAGCTGAAGGCAGAGGCTTTAACCCACTGAGCCACCCAGGCATCCCATCTCTGGCATTTTAGAACAATGAGATATTTCACACATATTGTCTAGAAATGGATTTAAAATTTACAATTCAAGCAGGGAGTCTTTGCTTACTTTATCCATTATTATGATACAGTTATATAATGTATTTGTTTCCTTTCTTCTTAAATGGAGAATATGTACAAGGGTTTTTTTTAATGGCTTGTCCATTAATTTTTTCCTTAAGTGATCATATATTAAGATTCTACTATGTGCCTGAATCTTTGGAGAACAATGTTAGATGGATTTAAAGACGTAATACATTAATTATCTTTGATGGTACAACCCATAGTTGAGGAGATGACTAAGAGACACATGTATCAATAGTTGTTTTCTTTTTTAACCAAGCTTTAATTATACATATGAAGTGCAGATTGAGAAAAGAGAAAAGAAACCACAATGAAAATGGTTACCTTAGGGACTAGATAATAATTTGTAATATAAGGTACATGATAAAGAAAAAGGCAAAATACAGAAAACAAAACTCAAAAATGGTTTTGGGCCAGGATATTAAGAACTGGATGCCTAGACAAAGAGATTAGATTTTTTTTTCTGTACAGAATTGGGTTTTATTGGTATGTTACAAGATCATATTTGTGTCTAGAAATATATTCTGAAGATAGTTCAATCTATTATTATCTAAATGGAATTATATAATATTTTTCTTAATTTAGTAAAAAGTTAAATTATCAAATCCACCCTTATATATCACTTCTTTAAAAACATATATTGCCTGTGTTCTGTATGGTTCTTGTTTGCCAGGCTTCAAGATGAGAATTCTTAAATAGCTCCTGGCAGAGTTTCTAAAAATCACTAACACAAGCCAGACATCCAGAAAATGCATGTCTTTTTTGATTTTCCTAAGTCTTGAGTAAGTGGTAATCTCATACTAACTCACAGAAAACAACAACAACAAAAACAAAACAAAACTGCTCACTCAGAGTGTTTATGAATTCACCATATGGTATTTAAAACCTCAAGTCAAAGTAGTGTTAGAAATTGTGTAGACAGAATCAGAGCATGCTGGTTAATGTTGTTCTCCATTCAGGGACCATGGAGATTACTTTGTGTGCCAAAAACCGAAGCCAAAGCATCTTAATATTTGACTTTTACTCTATTTTTTTAATCGACTGCACAAACTAAGAATTACATTAAGAGCCTGGAGGGTTTTTCCCTCACATAAAAGTTACACAGAGAAACATAATTTTTCCAAATCTACCCCATACAAGAATGCTTCCAACTAATTTATGTAGCACTATGTCTGTTCATGTGCCTAATTATCTTCACTGATTATTTGCAGGTGTCAATGAATGAGAAGCCAGGGAATGGGTCCATTGGTTTATAATAAATATTGAAGTGACTTGTAAAATATATTGTGAGTGATCCACATGATGGAAAAAGAGGAAAACATAAATATTTGTATAATTCTTATCAAAATACTTTTACATAACAAAGATTATAAATGTGAGAATACAGAACCTGTTCTGATTATCGGATAAAAGAAATCTGTGATGGAAGATGGTCTGAGATTACTGGGACTCGCTTTCCTCCCTCATGAATAGAAAATACATTTACATTATGTCATGTGAAATTATTGAACAGCTGCTTGGAAAGAGAGAAAACAAGAGCAACAGCCTGCCAAGGGGATGCAGTGCCGACATGAGATCAGATGCATAGAGTAAATAGAAATGGCATTCAGGAAAGGTGATAAGCAATCAAGTAAAGACCAAAGTGAGATGCTCTGACCTTATATTTAGCATCCGTGCCAAATTAGCATAGCTGTGCAGTGTACTAGAAAATTAAGTGGAA
Organism: Mellivora capensis; assembly: GCA_004024625.1. Lineage (NCBI taxonomy): Eukaryota > Metazoa > Chordata > Mammalia > Carnivora > Mustelidae > Mellivora > Mellivora capensis. The sequence goes on along the minus strand of PISX010022228.1, from coordinate 7,431 downwards.
AAAAAGGACAAAGTAAGTGTAAAATCAAAGCAGAAGTTGCACGTGTTTGGAATATCTGAAATAATTATGTTCTATTTCATATCCAGAGGGTTATGCTGTGGTCAGCTTATCTTTTCATGAGGAGACTCAGGTTCAAAAGAAAATACTATGAGCTTGACCTATACTAATTAAACAGAAGCAGTGTGCTCTCTCAGGGTCTTGGCCTAGATGAGTCTGAGTGGTCTCAGGGTAAAGAGGTGACTTAAAGAGAGGAACAGAGATCCTAAGCTTCATTCATTATGCTACCCTCATTTTCTTTGCTGCTGAGCCACAGTTCATTAACTCAGCAAGTTTTCTTTCCACATATTGTGCGAGGCAATGTACCCAGCTCAACATATATGGACTCACAATTGGTCAGATAGCCTCAAGGAAAGAAACAACGAGGTAAATCCCTCCTTTGTGCTCTATTCCTTCACCAGGATGCTAATCATTTCTTGACTATGTAAATGAATTTGCTGGATGCCCTAAAGCTTCCTGAAGTAAGTTATTTGAGCAGAGGTAATTGATTCCAAAAGAGAAAGAGCAAGAGTCATTCAATTTGTCTTTTATTCTTAAAATTAAATCAAAGCTATTCAGAGAGATGAAAGATAACCAAAGCCCTGTTTTATTCAAGTAGTGGACACCAAGGTCAAATCTGATCACAGACTCTAGAAAGAGCACAGCACATAGAATGTTTTAAAAGAACCAATGGCTATCTTTTTAACACAGAGATCCCTAAGCAGACTGCCACCTGTCCTTTTACAGCTGGCTCCTATGAAAAAATCCATAATGAGTATAATCAGTCCTATTTCCCAGCATCCTAACATACAATAGAATCTGCAATAGGCCACCTACCAGGGCAGCATAAACTTATTTTCTGTGGCTTTATTTTTTTTTTCTTTCAAGAGAGATCAACTAATCACAGTCAGTTTTTCTCAGCAGGAATCATAGAAATGATTTACACTTGGAAAGAAAAAGATACTAACATTCTAGAGCCAAATTTGCTAGGGGTCCACATTCTGGAGTCTCACTGGGCAAATACATCTTCCAACAGCATCTGGCTCCACATAAGTTTGTTTTTTCTTCACATTACTAGTGCTTCCTCATGTGACTTTCAAGTAAGTTCAAAAGTAAAAAGAAATAAAGGCAGATCCACATGCTATCTCTGTACTCCAAAATCATTTATGTTGTAAATAGAGTCAGAGAGATTTGTGATTATCAAGACTAGAAAATACTGTAAAATTGAATACTTTTTGTTTACCTATTTCTTTTCCAAGAACTGTGACACCTCTTTTCAGATTCATGTCTCTCTTTAACTAGTCGAGAAGCTTTTTCCTTTCTTTTCTTTTTTCCTAAAATTTTAGGAAGACAGACTGGACATGCCTTTCACAGGTTCCAAAATGCTCAACATTCTCTTCTACCAGGTATGACCATGCCGTGGACCCCTGCTCTGGGAAACAGTGCTAGGTCGTCCTCTATGCATGGGTAACCACTGAATGGATCACCAGGACTCTCATTGCCCATTGCGATGTGGCCTATGAAAAGGCTGCCTTCAGTCCACTGATGACAATGAGTTGAGCTAATTAGACAATATCTCTCTCAGATTTTGACTGGAGAATACAAAGAGAAGTGGACAATTGGTAGTGGGAGAATAAATCAAGAATAAAGTAAAGGACAGAATGGTTTGTGAAAACGCAATCAAAAGGTTGAGAGAGATCAATAGAGAGAAGGAAAGAGCATTTCCTGGAAATGCCATCTATCTCTTTCCTGTTCCATGCAAGTAATAACAGTTACAATAAACTCTCTTTTTTCATAACGTAACCTATATAATTCTCTTTTCTTACGTGATCAATAATCATTTAACACAGAAAACCTGTTAGTGGTGCCTATAAGTCAGGAAATTGAAAATAATGATAGTTTTTTGGCATAGTTCTGTTCACTCATTACTCTAATTCTATTTCCACAGTCTTCTGGAAGCCTGTGAGGCAGTGGTCCTCAAAGCATGGTTTCACCCACCTGGGTGGCTCAGTGGGTTAAAGTCTCTGCCTTCGGCTCAGGTCATGATCTCAAGGTCCTGGGACTGAGCCCTGCATTGGGCTCTCTGCTCAGCAGGGAACCTGCTTCCCTCTCTCTCTCTCTGCCTGCCTCTTTGCCTACTTGTGATCTCTCTTTTTCTGTCAAATAAATAAATAAAATCTTAAAAAAAAAAAAGCATGGTTTTTCAGTCACATCAGCATTACTTAGAAATGTATTAAAAGTGAAAATTCTTAAGACCAATTCCATACCCACTCAATCAATTAAATATTAAATTCTGTGAATGGGTTCCAAATATAAGTCTTTAGAAAACTCTCCAAAGGGGAGCCTGGGTGGCTCAGTCAGTTAAGTGCCTGCCTTTTAGCTTAAATCATGATCCTGGAGTCCTGCTATGGAACCCTGTGTCAGGCTGCCTGCTCAGTGGGGAGTCTGCTTCTCCCTCTTCCTTTGCCCCCCACCCCGACTTGAGCTCCCTCTCTTTCAAATAAATAAAAATCTTTAAAAAAAGAAAAAGAAAAAAGAAAACTCTCCAAAGATGCCAACTAAAATTTAACAGCAAAAGCACTAGGACATGGAAAATGACTGGACTAGATTTTCCCTAAGTTCTATTCAAGGTTTCAAAATAGTATATAGCCTGAATTACATAATATTAAATGTACCAAAAACTGGTCAGTCAGTTGAAAATTTACTGAACAATACTTAGTGCAAGGCAGTGGATTAGAGTCAAGAAATCATGAAAATGAATGAGATAATATTCAGTCAGATGGAGAAATACATTCAAGAAATAGCTACAATACAATGATATAACTGAAAATAGAGGTATGTACAAAGTTTTAGTACACATAGAAGAAGTCATTACAGATGTCAAGGAGATGGAATCTGAGCAGGGAAAAAGCAATTTCTATGCACATAGGAAATTTTTATACAATACATCACTTGGCAGCTAATAATATTTTTCCAGTAAATGATGGGATAATCTAGAGAGCAATTTCTCTTTATCATGACACATGATTGCAGAACTAATGTGGTATGTCCTTCCATTTTGAGCCAACTACTTTGTGCTTCAAATCAGAAGGGTTTACAAAAATATTAACATCTAAGGAGATCATACCAATAGCTTTCTTACAGAATCAGTATGCATGTAGAGTCTCCAGCCTATCTTACAAGACATTCTGCAGGCACTACCTTCAAAATATATCCAAGAATCTAATCGTGTCTTATTATTTCAGTTGCCACCACCCTGGTTCTAGTCATTCAGTCAAGTTATCTCTTGCCCAAAACTTTTCTCTTTGCTTCCAGACTTGCCCTTCTTTAGTTTATTCTCAGCACAACAGCAAATGAGATATTCTTGGACTATAAGTCAGATTATCTTATTCCTCTCTCAAAATCCACCAAAAGTTCTCTATCTCAGAGTCAAATCTAGCTAGCATCTTTACAATGGCCTGAATGAACAGAGTCCTCTTTCCCACTGACCTCTTCTACTAATTTTTCCTTTGTTCCCTCTATTCATACTGAACTCCTTACTTCCTAACCATGTCAGTCATTCTTCCACCTCAGGGAAGGTCCTGTTCCCCCACCTGTAATGTATTTCATGGATCTCTATAGAGCTCACTCTCTTATAACCTTTAGAAGTTTTGTCTAGTAAGACTTTCTAAAAACAAAACAAAGCAAACAAAAACAAAACAAACAAAAAAACAACTTTCTCCAAAAGGACTTCTTAGGCAATCTAAAATCTCACCTTACCCCAATATTTATGGTCCCCTTTCTCTATTTTTCTTCTTACCACTTACCAACATCTGACATAATGTATGTGTTGCTTATTTATTTTGAATATGTCTGAGTTCCCACATGAGAATGTAAACTCAATGAAAGCAAGAATATTTGACTCTCCTTCTTCCTTCACTGCTGTATCTTAGAACAGTGCCTAGCTATTGAAGACAAAAATATTAACTAATGAATCATTGGTATTAAAAGACTGTTCTATGCCCTTGTCTCCCAAGATACATTCCTTGATATACTTTTCCATATACCCTATCCCAGCCTCACACAAAAGAGATTTAAAAAAATGTATACTTTATCTTTTCTTAAGGATTCATAACTCACATTAATGAATGAACAATACTAAGGAAAAATCTTAAAGAGTAAAACTTGTTTTACTTTTATCAACCCATTTTTCCCAAATTTTCAATTATAGACCCTTTTTTTCTTTTATATTTTATGGCTCAGCAGTTATTAAAAATTTCCTGTCATACAACTATCACAAGTCAGTTTTAGAACATTTCGTTACCCCAATAAGATCCTTCCTGTTCATTTGCTGCTAAACTTCATTATCCCCTCTCCATCACCACTAACAGGGAAAACATTAATCAACTTTCTGTCTCTATGGATTTGCCTTTTCTAAACAGTTCTTTTAATCTTTCAACTGCAAATTTGTACCCTTTGAATATTTCCCCAATTTCTTCATCCCCAGGCCCTGATAACCACCATACTACTTTTTGCTTCCATAAATTTGGCTTTTATATATTCTACTTATAAAATGTTGTCATACAGCATTTGTCTATCTCTGACTTGCCTCACTTGGCATATGTCTTCAAGGTCTGTCTGTGTTGCAGCAACTGACACAGTTTCCTTCTTTCTCACGGCTGAATAATATTCCATTGTGTATTTGAGTATTGCAGGTATGTGTATGCACGTGTATGTGTATGTGTATGTGTGTGTATCACAACTTTATTCATTAATCCATTGGCTGACAAGGTACCACATCTTGTTTCCAAACCATGACTATTGTGAATAATGTTGCAATAAACAAGAGAGTGAAAGCATATTTTCATATGCTGTTTTCATTTTCTTTGATTATGTATCCAGAAATGGGATTGCTGTAACATATGGTACTTCAATTTTTAATTTTTTGAGGAAGCCCCAAACTGTTTTCAATACTGACTGAACCAATTTACTTCGCACCAACAGTGCACAAGGATTCACTTTTCTCTGCATCCTCGCCAATCCTTGTTATCTCTTGTCTTTTTAATGATTGCTATTCTAACAGGTGTGGGATAACATCTCATTGCAGTTTTGATTTGCATTCCTCTGATTAGTGATATTGAGCATCTTTTCATGATAGTGTTTTATAATCCTATGTATTTATGTGGTGTCAGTTGAAATGTTTTCTTTTTCATACCTGATTTTTAGTCTTTTTCGTCTAGTTATAGATTTGTTAATTTTCAACACTTTGCTTTATTGATCTTTTCCCACTGTTTTTCTGGTCTCGATTTCATTTACTTGAACTCTAATCATTGGTACATCCCTTCTTCTGCTACCTTTAGACTTAGTTTGTTCTTTTTCTCATTCCCTGCAGTATAAAGTTAGAATATTTGTTTCTTTCTTCTTAATATGTACATTTATCACTATAAATTTCCTTCTAAGAATCTTGTAGTGTCCCATAGGTTTTGTTGTGTTGTTTAAACTAAGGGAATACTATTTGGTGCTGTCTTTGCCACATTTAGCCAGTCTGAGTACCCAAAGATTCAAAATAGAAATGCTTGATTCATCTTAGTCAAAGACTTTCACTGGTCTGGCCTAACATTAAATCAAAAAGAAATTTTGGGGAAAAAAGAGTTTTCTTGTATGTTTAAAAATAAATTGTGTCCATCACCACACAGAACACTACATCAAAAACTAATGATGTACTATATGTTGGCTAAGTGAACATAATAATATAAATAAATAAATATATATATATAAATAAATATATTTTTCTTCTTTTTTGTTGACTTTTCCTCATTTTACCTGTCTCATTATTGAAGGTGGTGTTTGATCTCTTTATTGAGCATTATCTGCTGATGAGCCTTATATCATGGTTTCTTTGGCTTTCTCTTCTTTCTGCATAGCTCTGATTTTAGAGGCTTAGCTTTCTGTGATCCACTGACCCTCAGTTGAGAACAACACATGTAATTATTCTTTTTATTCAATTTTCATCCCAATAAATGTCCAACAAAAAGATGACTTTTAAAATGTCTGTCAGCTTCCAATCTCTTATAGTCTCATAATTTCTTTTATAACCTTTACATGAGGATAACAACAATGGACTAAAGTCACTAGCTTTAGTGTCAAACTGTCTAGGTTTGAAATCTGGATTTGACACCAAATGTAACCTTGGGCAAGTTAACTAATGCCCTGTGCCTTAGTTTCCTCATCTATCAAATTGGGTGGTAATAATACCTATGTCATAAAACTGTTGTAAAGATCAAATGATTAAATCATTGGAAAAATCATTAGAGCAATACCTGCATATGATAGGAATTTGTCAAAATTAGCTGCTACCATAATCTTTTGTTCATCATGCAGGGAGAGTCACAATAATCAAAAGCTGATTAGCAATTCTAGAGTACAAAGCCCTACCCCAAAGAAGCAAGATGACATACTGATTAAAAACTTGGCCCCTGAAATCTAACAAAACTAGATTAGGATCCTGTCTTTATCCATTTACCCTGTTTGTGCTCTTGGCAAATATCAGTTTCTTCATCTGCTGACTGAGACTAGAAAAAAATAATAATGATGGTTTCTATTTTATAATAATTGGGTGCATGCAGTATTAGCATATATAGCAATTATTATTAATACTATCATCCACTCTATTAGATCTATTTTTTAAGGTTGTTTTGGAGATTAACTGAGCCAGTGTATGTGAAATAATTTTGCAAACTCCCAAATGTTATATTAACTCAAGAAATCATCTTCCTAGAGAAAATTATACAGAACAAGTCACGTGGAAGAGAGGTTTGCTATATTTCACTGAATCTATGATGTCTTCAAACATGAGATTACCATATGCCACAAGGTTATTAATATACAACAAGATAAGAAAAATGAGACCATTAAATTATGACCCATTTATTTCTCTTAAGAATTTTGTTTTTGTTATATGTTATGTTTTGGAGGTATTATTTATACATAGATGCTTATATTACTCTTGTCATGACCTTTAGCAATATTCAACAATTGTGTGGATGGCTAGCCTCCTTTATCTTCCTGATCTCAGGAAGAACATTTTCATTACTTCATTCTTGATTATAAGTTTACTAAAGAATTTTTATAAAAGGCTTTTCATATTAAGTTCTCTTTTATTCCTATTATGCAGGGTTTTTTGTTATTATGAACTCTTAATGAACAGTATATCAAATACTTTCCTGAATCCATTGAAATGATGCTATAATTTCTCTATTTTTATTAATTTTATAAGTTACACTGATAAATCTTGAAGTGTTATATCAACTTTACTTAACATTTTTAATACCAAAAATCAGATTTTATATCACTTTTCAATACGGACATTGGTTTTTATGCTTTTCCTCAATTATTTTATTGATGAGGTCTTTCAGG
>PISX010022227.1:0-31890 GCA_004024625.1 Mellivora capensis | reverse complement strand
ATATCTTATAAGATATGATCTATATCATATCTTATAAGATATGGTTTATATTATTTATATTATAATACATAGAAATAATATATAATACATAATTATATATCATATATAATTGTAAATATCATATATAATTATATTTACAATTATATATATCATATTATGTATTACTTATGTTATATATTGTATATAAATGATATATATTATATAATATAAATTATAGTACACATATTACTATGGCTAAAAGATTCAGTTCACACATGATTTGAAGGGCCAAAGTATTCTGATTTTTGTCAGTTATGTTATCTGTCTCTTGAACCAAACTGTCTTATCTTTAATGATGCTAAATTCTTCTGTGCCACTTCAGGCAGACTAAATATATATGACTAACTCATATATTATATGATCATATAATCATAGTATTAACTCCTTCTTATGGTAGGAGTTTTGTTATAAATGATGGTGATACTGCAGTGAACAAGGTCTCTGCTCTTAGGGCTTATATTCTAGTGGAAAGAATGGTATGATACACAAATTAATACAACTTTTGTCAGATTGTGATAAGTGGCGTAAAGAAAAATACAAGGGTAAGAAGATAGCAGTGATGGGCAGGCATGTCTGAAAAGCAGACTTTGGCACAGACATCTGAATCAAGTTCGGAGGGAGGGAGGTAATCATAGGACAACTGGAAGCAGAGCTTTCAAGGCTAAAGACACAGGGTGCAGAATGGCTCTGCAGCAGGAACCTGCTTCATGTGTCTTGTGCGACAGGTGGACGAGAAGATGGAAGGAAGGGCCTAGATGTTTAGGGCTATATAGAGCATGGTAAGAACTATGGATTTTATTCTGAGTGAGAGAGGTAAGCCACAGGAAGATTTTGAGAAAAGGAACAGTTTTGTAAAAGCCTGACTTTGGCACTTGTTTAGGAAATATAGCATTAGGAGAAGTTTGTTATGGTCCAGAAAGGTTAAGAAATAGAACTTGAAGCAACCCAGATGCCTTTCCCATGGCCCCTCTCCGCACTCAAAAAGTTCTCAAACATTTAAGTTTATTTAGCAAACAAAAGTGTTGATTTTGTTGATTTAATACATTAATGTGCACTTTTTAAAATATTTGGGTAAAAGAGCAGCATATGAAACTGAACTAAATAACTTTTTATTTCTATTGTAGCTGATGCTCTTGAGTCAGACTGAGAGTTGGATAAAAAAGATGTGTCTCAGTGAAATGATTTCTAAATGTAAAAGGGTATTTTCACACAGGAGATCTTTACATATATAATACACATTATGCGGGATATTCTTGCTAATGATAGAATGGTAGTTTCTCTATCCAATAATATCCTCTAGCTTCCCTATCACTTAAGTATCTGCTTAGATTTCTCCTCATGAAGCTTATAAAGTACAAATCAAGGTGCATATTTGTTCTGAGTGAATAATGGGTAATTTGATTTTGGTATGCAGTATATTGTGTTCTGTATAATGTCAGTCATTATTCTATGTGACGTGTATAGCATACTCAGGTTGATATGTTTAAAATGAATGAAGCATTTGTCCTCCTTGTGAAGAAACTAATAAGGAAATTTTTATCCCAATGGATTATGTAGACAGAATTAAAACAAATCAGTTTTGTTTTGGAATAGACATTTTCTGAACTCAGAGGCATCCTAACCATTGCTATGAATTGATGGGATGCTTTGAAAAAAATGGTGAGTGATTTCAAATCACAACCAAGTAAATATGCTGAGAATGCCAGTGGCAGGGCTTCATCCCTGGATCTTAAATTTGACATAATTTTCTCCCCAGTTTTGTCCTCTAGAAGGATAATTCATTGACTGTAGAGCACTTATTGAGTGTCTTCTAAGTGCCGGACTCCAGAGGTAGTTACTGGGCAATGACTCATTCAAGATCATTAAGTACCTAGTTTCTTCTAGGGTCATAATTTATCTGAGAAAAATGTATATGCAGCTAACTAAGAGGTGTGATTGTTGGCAAGGTTTGCAGCTGACCTATAGAACGATTTCCTGTGAATTAGAAGAAGGAAACCCATTTCTCCTAAGATGCATGAATTAGAACAAATCCCTCAAGGTAAAGGTAGTCCTATCACTAGGTGGTTCAGAAAACTGATGGCATCTTTGGGTGGGTATAAAAGAAATGTGTATCCTCCCTCGGCCCCACTTTTTTTTTTCTTCTCCTTCCTGGAAGATATATTCCTATGATAGGACATTAGCTGGGCAAGTGGACTACTGGCTGGGTTTATGTCATCATTCACTCCCCTGGGGAACTTTTGTGTAGTGCACAAACTACATAACCATACATGGTAGCCCCATAGTTAATGGTTTCACAGTGGAAACCCTAAGCATGCAATTATGCTAGATAGTATTTTGGGAAGGCTCCTCAGAGGATGGAATATTTGAATATCAAACATGAGAGCTAAGAGGTAATTTTTGACAATCACTGAATTGGTAGGATATTGCAATAAGAAGGAAAAAGTCAGAAACATAGCATTTTCACTTTCTGTAGTGGCAAGAAATTTGATAGGGCTGAAATAAAAGATTCATAATTAGGAGTGATATGACTTGTGCCTGGAATGCCTTGATAAAACATTTGGACTAAACAAAGGAGGTTTGAGTTACTTTTGGAGAAAAACTTAGAAATGATGTAAAGGATACTTGAGTTAGAGAAACATTCCATTTAGCACCACTTGCAAATAGGATTGAGTTGAGACAGTGCAGCTGATAACTGCTCTCTGAGTTACTATATGGCAGACAGGGCTGCTGTCTTTTTCATGGCAAAGATTGGAACATGTCTTGGAAATTTAAATGATGCCATTAAAAGTGTGAATCCATTGACCCATTTCAAATTTTCACAAAGGTTTTTCTCTAAATAGGCCTATTTATTATCATTATCAAAGTAATAGGTAAAATAAATAAATAATTAAATAAGGTTATATGAATAATGAAAAATGTGTGAATACAAAGCCTATGAATTATTCATAAAGTCCTATGAAACTTTAAGAGAATGTCAACCTTATAAGGTCTAGTACATCTTTAACTAAAGTTTCTGCACATATACATTGCTGTGTAATAGTTTTTATACCAGCTTAGTATAGCAGATACTTCTGAAATGAACATCATTTAATTATACTGGAAAAGGGTTGACTTTTGATAGGTAGGGTAACTTTATAATTGCAGAATAATTTTACTTTCTTTTAATGCTCTGTCAGTACTATAATATTTTGCTTTTGATTGTCCTGGTATGAATTTATCTTCTATGATACATTTTAAATTTAAATCCTTTAAGTTTATTTTTTAGTATATGCTAAAGATGAATACATTGTGGACTCAGACTGAAGTAAAACTATCTCATGACTGGGGCGCCTGGGTGGCTCGGTTGGTTAAGGTCTCTGCCTTCGGCTCAGGTCATGATCTCAGGGTCCTGGGTTCGAGCCCCGCATTGGGCTCTCTGCTCAGCGGGGAGCCTGCTTCCTCCTGTCTCTCTGCCTGCCTTTCTGCCTACTTGTGATCTTTGTCGGTCAAAAAAATAAATAAAAATCTTAAAAAAAAAAAACTATCTCATGACCTTTTAAAATGATGTATTACTTGATTATGTGATCTTATTCAATGGGGAAGTTAACTTTTAACTTCATCAGAGAAAATACTTCAAGAATAATAATGATAAATGATCTTTTATAATATTTTTATATTTCCCAAATTCATTCATAGTGTTCTCCTTTGTCTTCTTTTCCTTTGTTTTCTGACTTTGAAGGTAAGTTCACTGTAAGGACAGGCTTTGGGACAGTTTTTCTCACTTCTAGTGAATTAGGCAGAATACTAGATCTGTGGATCAGTAAAGAGAGGCTTTATTTTATCATTAAAAATTATTTTTTTAGAAATTGAAGTTGATAAATATAGGAAAAATGAAATGCTTTCCTAAATCTCTGTCACCTCTGGGTGTAATAATTTTTAGGTTGGGAGCATATCCTTCCACAGAGTTTGCTATACATACACAAATAGAACAGGAAGAGCTGATGAGCTTTGAAATTGTCACTGCTGAAGTATCCATATGATACTGAAGTCTATAATAGATTCTTGAGCTTGACAGAATCTTGTCTTGATTTTCAAGTTTAGAAAGCACACATATTTCATAGAATCACATATTCTGTACATATTTCAGGCAATTTTTTTAAGGTTCATTATAATCAGAGGTTGTTTGTGCTTAAAATTTCTGAAATTACTTGCTAAGAGCATACATTTTGTTCTGTAAGTGATGAAATGTTTGATTTAAAATAAATTAATCTGTTGAAAAGCTGGAAGGTAGGTTAGAGTACTGTGATACTGGAAACAAGGAGATAGGTTAAGAAATGTATCCAAGGACAGGAAAGATCCTCAATAGCAACACAGGCTACATGGAGAATCGAAGTTATCATTCACTGCTGCTCAGATTGCAATAATAGTTACTTTTTGCTGAGAGTAGGTCTGAAGACCTAGTAAGAAATGTAATGGTCCCCAATGATCATGACCCAGGCCTTCTTCCCATCTCATATTCAAACTGTGAAAAGATAATAAAGATTCATTGGTCATAATCCAATATAAAGTACTTCAGTTAGAGCTGTCTGCCACTCAGCCTCTTAGAATCTCTGGATGTCCTCTGTATGCTCTTTTTAGGATGGGACCCATCACTGATCCAATTAACTATGTCTGTAGTGGTAGATAAGTATAGCACGTTGTATGGTGATTACTGCATACTGAATTTCTTAAAATTGGTCTGTGAAAATTGGAGGCATTTGGGGGTTTTTTAGATAGGGCAGTAAAATTAAAAGGCTGTATATGTGGTCTTACATTAGAAGACACTGAGATGGGAGCTCAGATAATTGGGACTTTTGGTCAATTATTGGCCCAGTTTCTTGCTTCTTGTAATATCCATTCCTGGTGGTATTTTATTTTTTAGGTTGAAGAAAATGTTTTACTAGATAATAGTAATAACATTTTTATACCAATGCAGTCATAAAATATAATTTTTATATGGAGGAAGGGTCCTGGAAAGCAAAAAATGCTTAGGTCCTATAAACATCAGTACTCTGCCCTGTCATAAAGTGGACCTGTGGGCTTAGGTGGCCATGCTAGATCTGTGCATATGGGGCATAGGTGGTTGCTCAGACTTCTTTTGTCCCCTTCCACTTCCTGGACTATCCTTGGAACTTATTTCAACTGTGTTAATGTGCCTGTTCTTAATTGCAGCCTTTGCAGTCACTTAGAATTTAATGCCAAACGCTGCATGCTTTTCTGGGGAAGCAAGCCCAAGCTTCTTATCAGATTCTTAGAGGAGTCTGGAAAGATGTAGCACTCCTGTTCAGAGTTGCTGTGTTGAAGCAAAAAGCATCATGATGATGTAAGAGGTACTTAGGATGGTGTGAGAGGACTCAGAGGGCCACTGTGATGACCCTAGAGGTCTCATGCTACTGTGAATAGGTACCATGATGACATAGGGGGACGGTGATAACAAAAGGTGCATTATGACTTGTAAGACGTTGGAACACATGGCTTGTGTTCCAGTTTCCCTGCTGGATACAGATGGAATTTGGATACAGCTGAGAACTCTCAGGACTTGGGCTCAGGGTTCCCCAGGGTCTAATCCACTGGTTCCCCAGGGTCTAATCCATCTGTGCTTAGATGCTCCCTACCCCAAAGGAGCTTTGAAAAACTAGCTATGTGCCCACACACTGAGGTTGACATCTAGATAAGTGTATCGTCACTAAGTTTAAAATATTTACAAAGAAGGAAATTTCTCATTATTGTCAAAATTGATTTTTGTGTGTGTAACATAAAATTGACCATTTCGAGGTGTATGGTTCGGTGGCATTAAGTACACTAAGTACATTCTCACCCTCACCACCCTGTATCTTTAGAACTGCTGTTTGCTATTTGACCTTGTAGTACCTTCCAGTGGAAATGCACCTCACCTCTAGACTTTGGGCCTGGACATGTGATTTTCTTTGAGTAATAGAAAGTGGGCAGAAGTGATAATGTGCCAGTTCCTCCTAGGACTTCAAGAAACACCACCTCTTTGTTTGTACTTTTGCATCTCTGCTGTGTATCTGAGGAAAACATTCTTGGGGAGAATGAGTGATATGTGAGGCTGATCCAGATCTGACCTTCAGTTTACAGCTGTCCAGTCGAGCCCAGCCTAAATTAGTTGAACCCCCAATAACTCACTGATGAATGGCCAAAACGCTTAATGTTACATAGCACAGAGAGTTTTGTGGTGGTTTGTTAATACAGCAATTAAAGACTTATATAGGCCTAAACTTGATTTGTTTTAGGAGGAAAGATTAGAATAAAGATCATGCTCTCCTTCTTGAAACATTATCCTTGAGTTCTGTGACATCATACTCTTGTATATTGTTCTACTTCTTTGGCTGTTAATTCTGTCTTCTTTCTACCTCTTAGTGTTACAGTTCTACAGTCATTAATTTTCGTCTTTTAAAGTAACCTAGCATTCATGAAGCAAGCTCCATTTGGTCATGTTCTATTGTCTGTTACAAAAGTTGGATTCTTTAAAGAATATATTTTGTTTAGGATTCTTGCCTTTATGTTCCTAAGAGATATTGGTCTTATCATTTTCCTTTCTTGTAATGTGCTAATACTATTTGGAGTCAGCATTAAGCTCATCTTAGAAAATGAATTGGAAACTTTTCTCTGTTTCCTGTAGCAGCTTGTGTAAAAGTGGTTTTATTTCTTCCTGAAAGATTTGAAAGAGTTCACCAGTGAAGCCAACTGGTCCCAGACTTTCTTTTTTGGGAAAGGTTCCTTTTTTGGGAAAGGTTTTGGAAAAGGTTCAGACCTAGGGCTATTGAGAATATTTATTCTTGTGTCAAAAATAATACTTTGCATTTCTCACTTTTATCAAAAATATCAAATTTGTTGTTACATATTTGTTCAAAATCTTTTATCTTCTTTTTTTTAAAAGATTTTTTTTGTTAACTCTGTTACACTGAAAAGAAATTAAAAAAAAAATTCAAAAAAAAAAAAAAGATTTTTTTGTTTATTTGACAGACAGAGATCACAAGTAGGCAGAGAGGCAGCCAGAGAGAGAGAGAGAGGGAAGCAGGCTCCCTGCTGAGCAGAGAGCCCAACGTGGGACTCGATCCCAGGACCCTGAGATCAAGACCTGAGCAGAAGGCAGAGGCTTAACCCACTGAGCCACCCAGGCGCCCCCAAAATATTTTATCTTTTTTATGACTCTAGTGATTTTACATAGTCTCTAGTGATTTTACATTTTTATCCTGAAATTGTCAATCCGTATTTTCTATATTACTTTGATTAGTTTTGCTAGGGATCAGGCTCATCAGTTTCCCTATTCATTTCAGAGAAATTTTTTGATCTGTTAAGTTTTTCTACTATACATCTGCATTCTATTTCATTGATTTCTATTTTGTGATTATTTTCTCTCTTATAGTTTCTTTGTCTTAAATTTGCTATTCCTTCCTAACTTCTTGAAAGTTTAAGTAATTTATTTTCAAATCTTCTTCTGGTGTCCTGAAAAGGAATTTGTTTTGTTTCTGATCATTGTGGAATGAGCCTTCCATTGCCATTATCTGCCACCTTCCCTCACAGAATGGGAAGTTCTTCTTCCTTTTTAAATTTCTATCCCAGTGAAGGGAAACACTCTTTACCTAGTTGTAAAACTCTAGATACCTTAAGAATCCTTGAAACACTTACCTTTTTTTTTCTCCTCTGCCCATCTCCATAACACATCAATTTTCAAAGCTAGTAGCTTCTAACTTCTAAATATATCATCAATCCATTCACTTCTATTTCTTCTCCTAAATATGCCTCATAGCCACTTCTCTTTAATTTTATTTTACCAAAACTATTGAAATCAATTTGATTGTTTTTCTCCACTTCAATTTCTTTCCTATATTTTATCCCTTTTAGATAAAATCTGCCCAAGTTTATTTCAAAACAACCATTTATTTCATTTATTTCAAAAACAAATGACTCAACAGACTTTACTTTCTTTTAATATATTAAAAAATAACAAGATCAAAACCTCATTTATATGCTCTAATGTTCCTGCATGATTTTGCTTTTTCCTTCATTACCAGTCTCTTCTTTTGCCATGCTTTCATTTGTTGTCTGTGTTTCAGACAGAAGAGGCTTGAGGCTTCTCACTCTTCCAGTATGCCACCACTCTATTTCCCAAATCTGGTGCTTCCTGTATCAGTGTGTTCCTCTTCTTACTCTTGTGAAGGACTCAACTGAAAAAAATCACTTTGTAAAGAAAGCCTTTTTTGACTCCTCAGACTTGGAGCAGATACCCCAAAGTACATTGTCACATACCGAATTTTGTGTTTCTTCTGTATAAGACTTTACAAGTTATAAATAAAGACTTGATTTTAATTTTTTGTGCTATGTCTAGAATGTGCATTCTATGAGAAGAGCAATTATATTTGAATTGTTATTCATTTGCTGTTGTATATCCAGTTTTCAGGCAGAACTTTGAACATGGTAGTGTCTAATAAATATCAAAGTCTTTAGATTAATGGACCCATCAGAAGTTACCTGCTCTGAGGGACAAAAGATTTGAAAGGGAGATAAATATGCAAGAGAGATGATTCCAATTATGAAAGATTTAGGAGGGGACATTCTTTGTCTGTATATTATCATTGTAGTATATATAATAACTGAATAAGTAGTAATAACATTATATAATTATAATGAAAAATAATACCCTGATACTGGCATTTATTGAATACTCATGATATGTCTGGCACTTTTTTAAGTATATTATGTACTATCTCATTTGATTCTTACAGTGACCCCACAAGATATTGCCCCAATTTTAAAAATGAGAAAACTGAGACAGAGAGTATCTTTCCTAAGGCTACATAACTAGTAATTGGTAGAGTCAACATTTAAATTCCAGGTATCTTTCTTCAGAGCCATACTATTAATCCCTATACTATACACCCTTAAATCATGTCTCCCCTTAGCATCACAAGTAAGAGTTCAAAGAGAGGGCAATTTATGATATTTTTTTTTCTTTTCCTTTTTTGTGTTCATTAAATCCTATAAAATGGCATCTCCATGATTATGTTTTAGTCTGATGTTTAAAAATACTTTATTCTGTAAAAAGTATCCAGTGGTGGATGCCTGGGTGGCTCAGTGGGTTAAAGCCTCTGCCTTCAGTTCAGGTCATGATCCCAGGGTCCTGGGATCGAGCCCCGCATCGGGCTTTCCGATCAGCGGGGACCCTGCTTCTCCCTCTCCCTCTGCCTGCCTCTCTGCCTACTTGTGATCTCTGTCTGTCAAATAAATAAATAAATAAATAAATAAAATCTTTAAAAAAAAAAAGTATCCAGTGGGAAAGGAAGAATTGAAAAATATTTTGGCTTAGCCCAAAAGACATTCTGAAAGAACCAGCAGTCTTATTACAAGTGTGGTAAACAACAAAGAAACATTTTAAACTTTATTTGAAAGGATTTCTGGGCTTCAGACATGCCTGGATCCATGGATTCAGATGATGTCATTAGGACTCAGTCTGCTCTTTCTGTTTCTGTTTTAATGAAAGCTCTTCTATATGGTGGCAAGATGGCATCTTAAAGGATTGGGTTTATAGCTTACTACCTTAACAGTCAAAAGGAAAGTGCAACCAGTTCTTCTCCAACCCAATGATTCAACTAAAAGTCCTCTCTAAGGTTCTTATGCTCTTATTTGGGTCACCTCTCCATCTGTGGTCAATGACTATGTTTAGGGTAATTAATTAGTTTTATCATATACATCTGAGTATACATCCTTCATAGGTAAGATGCATCTGTCATAGATGAGAACAGTCCATAGCTTCAAACACCAAATTCAGAAGGATAGCAGGAAGTTCTTGTAGACTGAGGGTGAATGTATAATAAAGCAAACAGAAACTGCAGATGACAACTATAGATAGTGAGAAATAGAAATTAGACAAGAACTTCAAATTTAAGTAACAATGGCAGTGTATCATTTATAAGCTTAGAACTTGTGGTCATTAAGAGAGTGAAAGTAACTGTCCCACATTGCAGTTTAACTCAGGGCATTGATACTCTTGGGATCTAAACTAGTTTTCAACAGATACAGTTATCTCCACTGAATTCCAGTAATCTCTTCCTGAAAATCAGATGTCCTGCATGGAAACACTAACCAAGAGCCTATTTCTCGTTATTTTTAAGTGGAAAAAATAATGCAATTCATAAAAGCCCACACCTCAACAAATTTTTTGAAATATAACTAAAATATAGAGAAATGCTTACAAGTAACACATTATCATATTAGAATGTAAGAAGTGTAAAACATGATGTTCTGACCACCAACAATACATTTTATAATTAAAGATTCTTTGTACAAGACATACATAATGTTTATTCCCTTCATTAGAACTTTTTTCAAAATTTCCTTTCCTGATTCTGACAGTATAATACTTCTATTTGGAATGTAATTCAAGATTTGTTTATGTTTTGTTTTATTTTAATACTGTGTTGAATTTTGGGGATGTAAATTTATAATTTTTCCCCAATATAAACATTGGCCGAAGATGTCATTTTCAGAGGTTTACACCTTCTATGAAACTTGACTTTACTTTAAATGTATATATGTCAATTTTTTGTATCTCTATATTATAATGTTTTGACATTTTTTTAAAAACTTTTCTGGCTGCAGAGAGATTGTCCCTTGTAGGGTAGCTAATTCCCAACAAAAATAATAACTTGCCTCTGAGCATGCTTTTCATATATAAACGAACCAGTCCTGAGTTTGTACCCCTCAAGTACTTCCTTACTTAGGTCTCCTACACCAAGCCAAAACTTCTCCTGCCCTACATTATCCCAGAGTCAGTTATGTACGAGGTAACTAAAGACCACTCCTGTAGACTAAAACCTGCCAAAATTCTTCAAACTAGCCAATCCTAAACTGTTGGCTTGGTCTTCTTTTCCTTTGGAAAAGCCAGTGAAGACTATGACCTAAGCTTTCCCCCTCGCTTCTGTCTTCTGGCTCATGAATACCCTGGTGATTTTTCCCATGACCCTGCGGGGCATTTGGTGACCCTCTTTCTGGGACCTGTAAGTATAATAAACTTTTTCTTACCAAGTCTCATTCTCATTTCCTGCTATGGCTTCACTGACTGTCATCCCATATCCAACATGTACATTTTAAAAACAGCTGTAGAATACCCAAGGGGCATTTTGCTAAGGAAATGTTAACTGGAGAGATTTCTGCAGGGTTCTTGTAGTTTGCTTGCTTTGGAAATTTGTGAAGAGCCCATTGTAGGAAAGAGACATGACAATATAGAATAATGGCTGGATATTTGCTGTAACTACTTAAAGCTTGGAATAATGCTTGGCAAAAACAATAAAATATGTATGCTCAAATACTCAAGTTTCAAAGTAAATAGAAATGGAGGATGATTTCAGTTTTTTTGTAAGTCTCCTAAATAATATGTACTACTTTAAAAATGATCAGCCCTCGCCTGAGTCAAAATGTTAGATTTAGCAATGTAAATAATCAGGAAAAGCAATTCTGTGATATCCCAAAGCATATCATATTAAGATAAGGTAAAAGTTAGCAAGAAAGTGTTACCAAAAACTACTAAAAAATTCTTTCTGAATTTATGAGCAGTTGCAATTCTGCAATCCTTAGGTGAGGAAAAATATTCATAGCCTGGCAAGCCTGTCAGAGGGTAGCCACAAAAACAGTAGTGAAATGTTCAGATGGCAGCTAATATCTGTGTAAAGAAAGCAAAAACAACACTTTAAACTACTTTTGAAAATAAAATAAACAATTTTTTAATGATATATCTTTTTTTCACCTCAAGTGTCTCTCACTAAGGAAAGAGAAACACTTCTAAGTTCTAACAGAAAGCATGAGAGGGAAATAATTACTTTATTAGTATGCTGTGGAGGAAAGAGGAAGAGTTTTATTGTTACACAAACCTGTAGTCTCTCAGTTTCCAGGGATGCAGCAAAGAAATTTTTAATGAGATGATGATGGGAATGTCCTAAGTTCTGTAAGACTTGGTCTCTTCATTGGTAAAATTCTACAATATCTCAGATGCCACTTTTCCTATAGGAGCTGCTGGGTTGAGAGGAGCGTGGTCCTCTCCTCTCCCCACGATAATATTTGCTCATTCATTGATACCTGTGTACTCTGAAAAGAGTGGAATCATATGGCAAAAATATTACTTTGTCTGCTGTGTTCAAGGCTCCCATTCGACCTGATACCATGAACTTTGTTCACACCAACTTAGCCATATGCTGTCAGTGAATTAGCAGGTCATCAAATCAGTGCTGAGTCTTGGGGTACTGGCAGAGCTGTGGCTCGAATTCCCAGAGCTCGAGGCAGTGGGATCCACTGTTCTGGCTGGGGTGCTTTTGGGAAATATGTGTCATGGGGGGCACATGTTTGCACCAACCCAAACCTGGCACTGTTGGCCTCGCAGAGTGAACACAATACAGAAGCGATATGCCATCTGCTCTGCCCTGGCTGCCTCAGCCTTACTAGTGCTGGTCCTGTCTAAAGGTCATCATATTGAGGAAGTTCTGAATTTTCTTTGGTGACTGAATGTAAAGTTGAAGGCTACAAGAAGTCCAGGGAGGCTGTTTTGCTTCTTAAGAAACTTAAAGTCTGGGATGATATCAAAAAGGTCTATGCCTCTCAGCAAATGAGAGCTGGCAAGGGCATAATGAGAAATTGTTGTCCTATCCAGTGCAGGGGACCCTGCATCATCTACTGTGAAGATAACAGTCTCATCAAGGCCTTCAGAAACATCCCTGGAATTACTTTACTTAATGTAAGCAAACTGAACATTTTGAAACTTGCTCCTGGTGGGCATGTGGGACGTTTCTGCATTTGGACTGAAACTGCTTTCCACAAGTTAGACAATCTGTATGGCACTTGGCATAAGGCTGCCTCCCTCAAGAGTCACTACAACCTTCCCATGCATAAAGTGCTTGATACCTTAGCAGAATCTTGGAAAAGTCCAGAGATCCAAAGAGCCCTCACGCAAGAAGAGTCATCGCAGGGTCCTGAAGAAGAATCCATTGAGGAACCTGAGAATCATGTCAAAGCTAAACCTATATGCAAAGACCTTGTGCCAGAATACCATTTTTCGCCAGGCCAAGAATCACAAACTCTGGATGGATAAGGCAGCAGAAGCCATAGAAACCAAATCAGATGAGAAGGGGGTTCCAGGCAAGAAGCCTGTAGTAGGGAAGAAAGGAAAGAAGGCTGTTGGTGTGAAGAAGCAGAAGAAACCTGTGGTGGGGTAAAAGGCTGCAGCTAACAGAAACCAGCAGCTGACAAGAAGCCTGCAAAAAAGAAACCCAGTGAAGAAACCTGCTGCCTAAAACCTTAAATTTATTCTATAAAAGTCAAATCATTTTGGACAGCTAATTTGTTTTTGAGGTTATGTAGTATGGTTTTCTTGAGTTCCTTAAGGGCCTTTAGCTGCTCTGTGCCCCCCCCCCATTTTATTAATATATAATGAATTATTTGTTTCAGGGGTACAGGCCTTTTATTCATCAGTCTTATACAATTCACAACACTCACAATAGCACATTCCCTCCCCAGTGTCCATCATCCAGCCACCCCATCCCTCCCACCCCCCTCCACAACAGCAGCCCTCAGCTTGTTTCCTGAGATTGAGTCTCTTATGTTCTGTCTCCCTCTCTGGTTTTGTCCTGTTTCATTTTTTCCTCACTTTCCCCATGATCTTCTGCCTTATTTCTAAACTGTTTTCCAGAGTGGTTGCACCAGCTGGCATTCCCACCAACAGTGTAGGAGGGCTCCCCTTTCTCTGCATCCTTGCCAACATCTATTGTTTCCTGACTAGTTAAATCAGCCTTTATGACTGGTGTGAGGTAGTATCTCATTGTGGTTTTGATTTATATTCTCTGATACTGAGTGATATTGAGCACTTTTTCATGTGTCTTTTGGCCATTTGGATGTCTTCTTTGCAGAAATGTCTGTTCTTGTCTTCTGCCCATTTCTTCATTGGATTGTTTGTTCTCTAGGTGTTGAGTTTGGTAAGTTCTTTATAGATTTTGGATATTAGCCCTTTATCTGATATGTCATTTACATATATCTTCTCCCATTCTGTCTGTTGCCTTTGGCTTTGTTGACTGTTTCCTTTGCTGTGCAAAAGCTTTTTATCTGGATGAAGTCCCAATAGTTCATTTTTGCCCTTGTTTCCCTTGCCTTTGGTGATGTGTCTAGGAAGAAGTTGCTGCGGCTGAGGTTGAAGAGGTTGCTGCTGTGTTCTCCTCAAGGATTTTGATGGATTCCTGTCTCACATTTAGGTCTTTCATCCATTTTGAGTCTATTTTTGTATGGTGCAAGGAAATGGTCCAGTTTCATTCTTCTGCATGTGGCTGACAGCTGATTTTGAATAAAGACCTGATCAAAGCCAGTGAGGGGGAAAAAAACTCTCAGATACCATAGAGTTGCTGTGAATTTTAAATTAGATTAAGATTGGAGAACTTATCACTATTATTTATTAACATCAGCTCTACCATAACTTATGTTAAAAATTAACTGTGGAACAGACTTTGTGTAGTAGTCCAATAAGATAAGGAACCAAATTATAATCTACAGCCATTTTTTGAAGATTCGTCTCTTGTTCAAGGTTTTAGATTTGGTGTGTTTGTTTTTTTTTCTATATCCATAGAAGATAGAGGGGGAAAAAATTACAAACCTTTTTTTTCACACTTTATAGAGAACTGAGCCTGTGCTTCGAGCATGCATCACTATTCGTGCAGAGAAACCCTCTGAAGTTGTTCTGGCATGGTGAGCTCTTTCTTGACTGACACCTAATAAATTCAGCTTTGATATAGACTATTTTGGTAATTCCAGTTCATTCTTCAACCATAGCAACTTCATATACATTTAGTAGTAACATGAGCATCTGAATATACCTCAGTTTGGGGCTCTCTGAATTGAACTGTCTAATTCTTTGAAGTGATCTGTAATGATTCAACAAGTGGATTTGATATATTCCACCCACCTGCCAAATTTAGTGAAAGTTCCTTTATTCTTTCCTGTGTGATGTCAGGGCAGATAGACAAGATCATTTTATTTGTTGTATGTACTTGGCTTCATTTGGCATTTGTTTTGCTTCATATTTTCACTTAACTTGGTCATCCATTAGAAAATTGTTTCTTGGGGCGCCTGGGTGGCTCAGTGGGTTAAAGCCTCTGCCTTCGGCTCAGGTCATGATCCCAGGGTCCTGGGATCGAGCCCCACATCGGGCTCTTTGCTCGGTGGGGAGCCTGCTTCCTCCTTTCTCTCTCTCTGCCTGCCTCTCTGCCTACTTGTGATCTCTGTCTGTCAAATAAATAAATAAAATCTTTAAAAAAAAAATTGTTTCTTCTGCATTTTCTTTCATTGATAAACAATTTAACTAGAAATTCTGAAGTTGGCTGTGTCCTGGAGGCTTCTTAGAATCTAGATGCTTTCTATTTATCTAGTACCTCTGTGATATTTGTGATTTTGTGGAGAAAAATTTTCCTCTCTTTTCAAAGATTCTTCTGGCTGGTCTAGTAATTAAATCACCTTGAGACAAATTAACAGGAGAAAATCAACTTTAATTTTGTATGTTCAGGAACCACACATACCTGAAAGGTTTAAAGACAGAAAGGTGAAATGTGGTATGTATGTCATCCTAAGCTAAGGAATGGGAGGGGCTTAAAGAGGAGGAGGGTAGTTCACAGGGTACTAAGAAAAGCAGATGTTTGGTAATTAGATGTTTACCGTGCCATACAGATGTGTCATTCAGATGAAATTTATCAGTGTTAATAACTTTAATGTTAGAAAAGACCTCCATTTTGGATTCTGATAGGTCTTTAAGGGAGGGGCATGAGTTTGGCTTGAGCCCCCCTGGGTCTCTATTGCTTTGATCTCAAAATAGTCTACAGGCCAATAGTCCACAGTTTGGGGAGACTTTTCCTGAACCCCTTCATGATTTATAACAAATATGTGTTTGGTCCTTCAGATGACCAAAATATATTTCTCCTATGTACATTTGATCCTTAACAATATCGGGTTTAGGGATGCTGACACCCACCCCAACACACACACACATGCACACGCACACACACGCACACACACACACACACACACAGAGTAGAAAATCCACATGTAACTTTGATTCCCTCAAAACTTTACTAATAGCCTACTGTTGACTGGAAGCCCTACCCATTAAATAAACAGTGAATTACACATATTTTGCATATTATATGTATCATATACTGTATTCTTACAATAAAGTAAGCTACAGAAATATAACATTACTAAGAAAATTAAAGGAAGAGAAATATATTTATGGTATATATGGTAAAAAATCCATATATAAGTGGGGAAGTTCAAACCCTTATTCAAGGGTTAATTGTTTTTGGTCCTTGATTGTCATTTCTGGCTTAGAGCTCCTAAAACCCTTGAATTTCCAATGATAAGAGCAGTGAAGTTGTCTTTTGTTATGTTAATGGATTGCATTTTGGAAAGCACATGGGTGACTTAAGGATAAGGGTGGCTGGTGGGACAACCAACCACTTGACCAGAGGGTTGGAACTTCCATTTCTCACTATCCACCACCACCTTAAAGAAGGGGAGAGGGGCTAGAGATTGAGTTTAGTTGCCAATGGTAAATGACTTAATGAGTCATGCCTGTGTAATGAATCCTCTATAAAAACCCAAAAGGATAGTGTTCAGAAAACTTCTGGGTTGGTGAACATGAGACATGGGAGGAGTGGCACATTCAAAATGAGTAGGTAAACTCCACATCCCTTCCCCATACCTTGGTATATGCATGTCTTTCAACTGGTTATTCCTGAATTATGTCTTTTTATAATAAAATGGTAAATTGTGAGTAAATGGGTTTGCTGAGTTCTGTGAGCACTCTAACAAATTAATTAAACCAAAGGAAGGGAGTCTTGGGAACCTCAGATTTTATAGTCCCTTGGTCAGAAGTACAGGAAACAATCTGGGCTTGGGAGGTGCATCTGAAGTGGGGGTGGGATAGAGGGTAGTCTTGGAAGACTGAACTACTAACCAATAGGAATCTCCAGGTAGATAGTGCCCAAATTGAGCCTAATGGTGTTTGAGAATTGTTTGTTGGTGTGGTAGAAACCTCCACAACACCCACACAGAATTGGATCCAGGAACTGAAAAGAGCCACCCTAACTTTTTGGTTTCTCTTTTGTACCTTCTGAACTGCTTGGATTTCGGACAGTTTTGCTATTGATGAGGAAGTAGAAGGCAATCTGAGGGTAAAGCAAGCCCCCCCCACTTCCCCTGGTGGGAAATATGTGACATTCCTCAGTCATTCCTGGCTGCCCTAGAACTAAGGAAAGAGAAAAACAAATGAGAAAAAAACAGTAACATGGGATCTGAGTCTCCAGCAGCTTACAAAAGTCCTACTGGTTTACAAGAAAAAAAAGCAATCTTATCAATAGCCTAACTTCCAGAAATTTCCTGCAGCTCTAACATCACCCTTAATTTCTTGGAGCCCTAACATCACCCTCCCCTCGATGGTGCTGTGGGAATCAAAGGCAGAAGGGAATGTAGCCCTTTGACTTGTAACCTGCAGCCCATTGACAAATGCATGACAGGTAGAGTATAACATCCCTCCAGGAAACGCCCAACTGTCTTAAGGTGAATGCTTTGCTAGAGGGAAAAACAAGGTTAGCTTGACAGTAGCCAGGCCTCCAGTATCCCATGAGTCTTCTTATGGGATAAGAAGACCTCCCTTTTTCCTTAACCCCTCAACTCCGAAGTATATAATCAGTCATTCCCACAACCCAAGTGCAACTCTTTCTGCCCATGGATCCTGTACTTGTGCTTTAATAAAACCAGCTTCTTGCACCAGAGACATCTCAAGAATTTTTTCTTGGCAGTCTACTCTGGACCCCAACACTACTCCAAACCACATCACTACAGCCAAGCCTAACTTTCTGAAACAGAAACCCATAATCTGAATTTCTTACTTCTCAATGGAGAACAAACTTTAGTAATCACAATGAAATACTCCAAATAAAGCACTCAATAAATAGTTACAGAAAAACTTATAGTGGAGTAGCATATTTATCTCTTTTTTTAAAAAGATTTATTTATTTGAGAGAGAAAGAGAGATAGAGAGACAAATTGAGAGCCAGCATGAGCAGGAGAGGCAGAAGGAGAGGGAGAGGGAATATTAAGCAGGCTCCATGCTGAGCATGGGCTCAATTTCATGAGAGATCAAGGCCTGAGCTAAAACCAAGAGTCAGGTGCTTAACTGTGCTACTCAAGGGCCCCAGCATATTTATCTCTTAACAGCAGACTTCTAGAAACTGGTTGCATAAGCAAAGAATAAAGAGTGGGCATTTTACACTGAAAGAGTACCCTAGACTACTGCCCCTCAAATTGACCTGGAAATGTTGGGGTTTGGAGCAAATGGTCAAGAAGGAATTCTTGAGATGTCTTCAGTGGAAAAAAGGTGGTTTTATTAAAGCATGGGAACAGGATCTGTGGGCAGAAAGAGCTGCACTGGGGTTGTGGCAGGTGAGTGATTCTATACTTTCAAGTTGGGAAGGGGTTAGGGATAGCCTTAAGTCTCTAAGAAATTTTGGAAGCAAGGTTTCCAGGACCATGAGAGTGATGCAGTTTTTGAATATAGGTGAGGTTGGTGGGGTCTGGAGCCAATGGCCAAGCAAGAATTCTTGAGACATCTTGAGACATCTTGGTGCAAAAGGTGGTTTTATCAAAGCACAAGGACAGGACCATGGGCAGAAAGAGCTGCTGCAGCTATTGCTGCTCCCTGCTGCCCTAGGATTGTGAGGGGCAACTGATTATATGCTTCTGAGTGGGAGGAACTAAAGATAAGGAAGTTCCAAAAGGATTTGCATATGCTAAAGACTCACCAGATACAGGAGACCTTGCTATTTTCAAACTAAGTTTGTTTTTCCCTTTAACAAGGCATTAACATTAAGACAGTCAGGAGCTTACTCTGCCTGCCTCAGGTATTTGTCAATGGGCTGCAGGTTATGAGGGCATTTAATTGTATCTATGTTTCCTCTTACCTTTGTTTCCCTCATCATGCCCCCCTAACAGTTTTGATCCTTGTATCTTTAAGGTTGCTGAGGGTGGAGCATCTCATCTTCTGTAACTTACTCTTGCTGAATAGGGGCATAGGGATGTACCTACCAATGGGTCAGTCAGTTGGGGGAATTAATATATGTAGGAGTTACCAAAAATAGAGGCAGTCAGTCCAAGGTAGATAACATACATAAACCTCTTTGAGTAGAAGGGATTATCTGTCAGCTGGAAGTTATGGCAGTAAAGGAGTCTTGGCACTAGGCAGGTAGACACAGGAAAAGACAACAAAAGGCTATTATAATGAGAAAGAGAAGCTTGAACAAAATGACCTTTGGTAGTTAACTAAAATTTTCCTTCCATCCTTTATTGTTAGAAGAGAAATTTGAGGTCTTCCACAGGTTTACAGGAATAAAAAGGCATGTTAGTTTGCTCATTGGTTTTCTGTGAATGAGATACAGGTTTTATTCTATATATATGAGCCTGTGAATTGTGTCCCTCTAATTTTACTGGAGTGGGAGTATGTAATAGGACCCCATGGGGCCCTTCCATTATAGTTAAATCCTCTTCTGTGTTAGACTTCCAATCCTTTAAGTAAACCATGTCTCTGGGGTTTATAGGTTTATATGGTGTGGGATGCTAGTGACTTTCAGATCAGGTTTAGGGAGAATATGGTTTGCATATTCATTTAGAGATTTATGAATTATCATGGCCTCAAGTGAATAATTTAACAAAGCATTATAGTCTCCATCAGTTGATAGGTCTACAGTGAGAAAAGGTTTTTCATATAGTAACTCTAAAGGACTTAAAACTCTTTTTGTTGTTTTTGGACAGTTCTCATTCAGAGAAGCCCTACTGTTAAAACAATAATCCAGTTTTCTTGAGCCTCAATGCTTAAAATCTAGTATCTACAAAGATGTGTTATTGAAATATTTCCTCTCTATAATAATCCTCATTTTTAATCAGAGATAGCCAAATCAGGACTGATTAACTTGTTTTTAAAACAAGTCCAGTTTTAACAAGCTTGGCCTACTGATTTACATAAGCTCAGCAAGAATAGTAAGTGATCATATAGACCTTTTAGAATCTGCTCTGCAGGAACTTTTTATAAGGAAACTCTGGGTTGAAGTTTTAGTAGCCCCTCCAGGCCAGAAGCCAAGCCAAAATCTTGCCATCAGACATAACTGCAGTACCTGTTGATTTGGGCAGATTCTTCTTTTTGAGGTCCCCAAAGTACCCTGAGGTTACTGCACTTGCCAGGAAGTGACATTCTTTACTCACCTGGTAAGGCTGCTGAGAACCTTGTAAGCAAGGTATCTGTGGAGTTATTCTTAGAAAATATATTGGAAGCCCTAAGGAGTGATTGTGGAAGCCGCTGAAACATCAGCAGCATTCCTGTTCTCCAGCTTTTGAACACAATGTCCTGGTAGGAGCAGAATACTGCGATCCCCAGGGGCAGGGCCCAAGTTAGGAGTTATGAAAGAATGTAACCCTCAGTTCCTCCTTTGTGCACCTGGCGATTGCTAGACCAAACATCCCTCTTCTCCTTTATCCCAAGACTGATTCCCTGCATGTCCTCTGAGAATGCAAGCCTGCTTTACAGCCTCAGGATATTTGCCATCCCTTTTTACTAATTTTCCATGCTTTGAGGTATCTGTCCTTGCTTTTCTGATAAAAAAACAAAATAAAAGCTATGTGCAGGATTCAGCTGCTGCTGCTCTCCCTTGCAGATGCAGTCCTGAACAGCCACTCAGATTGGTGTCCAGGAACTTTATTTCAGTATGTGACGACAGTATCAGGCCAACATTTCCAAGGGGCTGTGTTGGCTCCATGCTTTATAATGTACACCTTAGTTCCTTAAAGCTATATAGTCATACCTGGGTCTATTCATGTCTTTCAAGTATGACATTCCAGTTAAAGCCTTGGTAAAATAACCAATGTTCCCAATGGTCTCCTGTTACAAGGAGAACAGATTCTTATTGAACTTATGCAAATGACTGTAACTGCCATCAAAGAAAGAGTATTTTCGAGACCTTTTGAATTTCAGAGGTTTCAGGTAGAGAGAAGTTAAATGATTTAATCTGTTCACAAATGCATACTTTTCCACATTTCTATAAGTCATAGATATCTTAAGAGAAAATTTCCTTAGTCTAGAAGAGCAAACAGAGAACCAGCAATGATTTAAGCAGGAGTCATAAGATGTGATTATCCTCAATTTAGTTAGTTCTGGAAATTTTTACCAATTTCAGTTTTATAATCTTAAACATACTGAATACCTGTATTTGTCCTAAAAGTCCTTTATATGAATCCCCTTAAAAATGAAACACATTTGCAAGAGAGTAAGAATAACCATAAATGAAAAACTCAAAAGTGGACATGATTACAGATCTGGTGAGAGATAACAGTACAGCTGTCAAGGAAATCAGGTTATTTCTGTGACACAAAATACTTCAATAATCAAATATCAGGTAATGGCCTATATACCACAACATATTAAAACTTTAGGAATTATATATCATCTCTAGAATAGTTACAGTATTTACTCAAGTGTAACGTAAGGCTTATTATTTGCTTAACAATTCTTCTAGAGTAACTTAACATACTAAGCAAAAAAGGGTTAATGAGTCAGAGACTTTATTTACAGTTTGAATCTTGGGAAGTTTGTTAAACCAAAAGTTTTAAAGTATATGCCTAGATAGGATTACAGATCATTACAAAAATTATTTTTATTTAACCAAGGTGACAATAAGACATTTACAAGGCAGATATATAGGGTTATAAAGGTGTTACTTAAACTTAGCTCCTTTAATACTGAGAAATTTTATCTTGTTTTATACTTATTTATTTTATAAGATTTTATTTATTTATTTGACAGACAGAGATCACAAGTAGACAGATAGGCCAAGAGGTTTGGGTGGGGAGAGAAGCAGGCTCCCTGCTAAGCAGAGAGCCTGATGCAGGGCACTATTCCAGGACCCTGGGATCATGACCTGAGCTGAAGGCAGAGGCTTTAACCCACTGATCCACCCAGGTGCCCCTAATACTGAGAAATTTTAAATAAGTGATCAAAGACCTGATAAAGACAAAACATAGAAACTGGTTTTCTGGGCAGATTTAAAAGAGAAAACCTTTATTTATACTTTATCAAGAGCAGGCCAATAATTCAAGAAAACCTTGTCTTTTGAACAGAGAGAAAGGCAGAATTTCAGTCTTATGCTATGGTACTTTTAAAATCCATTTCACTCTTAGTCCATCCTGACCACACCTAAAATTTCTTTTCAAAGATTTACCTTCACAAACCTTCCTCAACTTTGCTTTGTATTTAGATTTTGTCCCCAGCCATTTCTTTCCAAACAACCAGTCTCATTTAGGACAAAAATACCTTCTTTTACCTTGATCAAAATGCATTTCATTCCTTACATCTTTTTTTACCTACCTCCTACTTTTCTACATACAGAGTTATTTCTCTTATTTGCATCAGTCTTAATTACACTTAGCAGAGTTTTGCCCTCTAGGAAACCTTAGTCTCCAGTGAAAACTAAGTAGTAACAAATTGTGAACTTTTATACCAAACTCTTTAGACAGCAAATTTATGAATCCATTAAGCAGAAAGCAGGTTTACCAACAGACTCAAATATCCTGTTTCTTTACAATAATAAGTCAAAAGCACAAACCTGTGTTCAGTAATCATTGATTTAGTACTTTATCCCATTTGGAAAAGACCTAGATGTCTAACAAATTCAATCCCACTTATCACCCAAGCAAAACTCCAAGTTTCAGGTTACCAAAGACTTTGAAAGCTATCTTAAAAATTAACCCATGAAAGCTTGAGACAGTTGACCATCATTTAAGTCATCCTTTTGGTAATAAATTACAAGAGATATAATTTTCAAGCTTCAGGTTACCTAAGACTTTGAAAGCTATCTTAACAATTACCCATGAAAACTTGAGACAATTAACCATAAGTTAAGTCATCTTTTTGCTAACAAAATGCAACAGATAACACAAGTCTTATTTGACCTTAACTAAGTCTTAGTAGAATAGAAGTTTCATATTTAATGCTGATAACTCTAAAGACAGGTCTATCTTAAACCAACAAACTTAGTTTAAATACCGAATTATATTCCACCTGGATCCACTTTTAAAAGTCACTTTGTTCCCCATTGTCAATTTTTACCTGAGACACTAGTGGGGAAATACAAAGTGGCCAGTGTTAAGTCCAGAGGGTCCTTTTATTTGGTCTTTGAAGTGAGGGGAGGAGAAGGAGCCATTGGTACTAGAGGCACTGAGGATGATATAGAAGCCAGTATGCAGGCTACACCCAACGTAGTGCAGAAAGAGGAGGAGAGGGAGACAGAAGAGGCAAACTGAGGCCAAAAGGCAGAGAAAGAGGGTTCCCAGTTCTAGAGCTCATCAGCTCCAGAGTGGCAGCCACCATGTTTTTCCTGCCAATAAGAGAGAATAGGCAGTCCATGTCAGGCTGGAGAAGACAAGGAATTTCCCTGAAACTAAGGGACTTTCAGCAGCTGCTTGGGAATATTACTTCAATTGCCCATCATCCCGAGTAAGACTAATCAGAGTTGGCTCCAGTTATCACTGTTAACCTGGGAAATGAGTGAGGGAGAAGCCCTCACATACCACTAGAGTAACCTGAATCTGTTAGGAGGAATGGTGAGAGAGAAAGAGGTGGGGGGGGCAGATTCCTCTTCGCTAGGGATGGCCCATGTTTCCTCCAACCTGGGTTTATTCAGAGATCTATTTAGATACTTATCATCCTTTATATCAGGAGGGAGTTTACTAGCCTGGTTACAGTCAAACACATTCTGCAAGAAGCCCTTAGGTCTGGATCTTAATTTAGAGTCCTGAACTCCTGGGAGGGACCTAGGGTGCCTCCATCTGTCTGCCCTGTTTCCTGTAGAAAAGATCTAACTGATAGATCCTATTGAGGCCATGCAGTACCTTTCTTAAATTTTGCAATCCGAATTGTTTCCAGTGGGTTAAAAGGCATCCCAAGGGAAAGTCCTTGGGAACCGAAGAGAGAATGTCCATTACCTAGAAAATCCACCCTTTGTCCCTGACTCCCCAGGTGGTGTCCCATGGGCATGGTTATATCAGAGATTCCTGGTGTCAGAGTGACCTGAGGCATCCCTTGAATGAAAACACTATGATTACCACCTGTCACAAAGGCCCAGTAGGAGGGAGTCCTGCCCCCCAACCAAGCCTGATTCCCCATTGCATTCTAGGCTATTCTAGACTACAATGGGTGCCAGCATATGGACCGAGTTTGCCTTGCTGTGAAGGCCACATGTGCCTGTCTTACCTTGCTGAAGCTCATGAAGAACCTGCTGTTTTTAACCCATGGAATAAGCTAGAGAAGTTTTATAAGACAAAAGTACCCAATTTTGTAACTTAAGTAGTTACTAGAGGACATTCACAGAAAACAGTAAATCCATCATGATCTAAGCAACGAGCCA
Source organism: Mellivora capensis (assembly GCA_004024625.1). Taxonomy (NCBI): domain Eukaryota; kingdom Metazoa; phylum Chordata; class Mammalia; order Carnivora; family Mustelidae; genus Mellivora; species Mellivora capensis. The sequence continues at coordinate 7,339 of PISX010022227.1, read as the reverse complement.
ACACGTGCAGTCCTTATAGCCAACATCCCTAGGAAATAGTCCCTGGTTGGGTTTTAATTCAGCCAGGTACTGGTTTCAGCAGGCTCCCACTGGAGATCTCAGGGCCAAAAGCAGCTAGACCAGGGATGTGGAGGGGATCACATTAGACCAGTGAGGAGGAAACCTCACATGGGAGTCTTAAGACTGGCAACCATGCTGGTCACTTAGATGACTGTCCTGTGCCCAAGACAGACAACTTTGTATAAGGACAGGAATAAAGAGAGGGCATCAAGTTTCTGGGTCTTATTACCATCCTGGTCACAGTACTAACTTCCAGCCAAAAGGCAGGCTTTCTTCACCCCATAGAGTAGCCACGGTCTGGAGGATTGCAGCCTGAGCTATTGACATAAAAGTGTTCCAATAAAAGCATACTCCGTGAAGAGCCCCTGGAATGAAAGTAAAGGGAGAGCAAAGTACTCACGAAGTTTGTATAGAAGCTCAGAGTCCAGATGAAAAGACTCTAAGGCCCCATGTTGGAGTCCCAGATGATGTAGTTTTTGAATATAGGTGAGGTTTGGTGAGGTCGAGAGCTGACAGCTAAGAAAGAATTCTTGAGATATCTTTTATTAAAACACGGGGACAGGACCCGTGGACAGAAAAAGCTGCACTGAGGTTGTGACAGGTGACTGATTCTATACTTTCAATTCAGCGAGGGGGTTAGAGATAAGGTAAGTCTCTATGGAATTTTGGAAGCAAGGTTTCCAGGACCCTGAGGGGGCTAGTTAAAAGGTCATTTTATTACTGTCCAATAAAACCTTAGTCATGAGATTCTTCAGATGTATATCAGTGGGCCATATGCTGGGAGGATGATTGCTAATACATGTCTTGGGGGTGGAGATAAAGGAAGTTTCCAAAGAGATTTTGGCATGTCAAAGTAAATTTCCAGAATTCTGAGGGTTTGGGATCGTGTTAAGCTGGGATTGCCTTTGTCCTTAGCAAAGTGTCATCATCCTGGCAGCTGAGCTCCCAGAGGAAGGTCACTGAACCTATTTTCAAGGACTTGTCAATGGGCCAAAAGTAGCAAGGAAATTTAATTTTTTTGTTTGTTTTTTGGGTTTTTTTTTTTTTTGCCTTTGTTTCCCACATCAGAATCACTTGTCATTGCCTTATTCTGAAAATGTGATTTAATCCAATAGAGATTTCTTCCTCAGATAAAGTTAGATTGTTCCAAAATTATTTTTATGAGCAGGCCAAATCATCAAGAAATAACACTGAGTTTCCAATAAAAATAAGGGAAGCGAAACAGTGTTAAAGAGAGAAAGGAAGGAAATAAAACAAATTCAATAGCTTCCCTAAGTAATCTTTTCTTTTGGAAATAAGTCATAGTAGTGCTTAGAAATTGTATATGGGGAGGAAGTTTAGTTTTCTTTAAAATACATAGAAAATTACATCTCACACATTTTTGGTAATATTATTTTTACTCATGGCCTTTGGATAAAATAACATGTTATAGCGGTAGATATTCTTTACTTGAAGAAGATGAACAGGGATCTTTACTTAGAAGTTTTTTCAGTAGTCTTCAATGAAAGTATTCAGTTTCCTAAGGTTGTTTTTATTCCTTCATCTCACCAAAAGACAAAATCCTTATTTAGTCTTTTCAGATTTCCTGGTAGGAGATTTAAAGCTTTATGTGAACAAGTCAATACTTTCTTTTGAACATCTTGCTGATAAGTCTTCCTCTATGAGACACATGATTAGGCCTGAATTTGAACAAAAAGATTCATCAAACCCATCTCTGAGTTTCTTTCATTTGAAACTCTGAAACTTTATGTAATGTTGGTGTAGTAAAGCTTTTTCTTTTTCGTAAATGTCACTTGGATTTAATGTAATTTCTCTGAATTCTTTCAGTTTACTCTTATAACAAAAGGTAGTTGTCCAATAGAAAACAACAGCAATGAAAACCCTAAATTTTATTTTAATGATTTAACTTGTATCAGCTCTCTTATGGCCTTTTGCAAATGTAGATTCTAGGAGAAATTAATTGAGGAGTCATTAATATTAAAATGTCTAAAAGGATTTTCTGAAGACTAAATAAATTTTTGAACCTAAATGAAACATTTTAATATATGAAAATGGAATCTCCTCTCTTGGCTAATCTAGTTTTAATTCAATTTAACTCTTAATTATTGATGATGAGATATGGAAAATATTAGTTTGGTAGAATGTGCTTAGATTGGTTTCAAAGTATTTTTCTTTAGGGTATGGCATAGTTTTCTTTTTAATGTACAGAAATTTATATGCTATGTACATACTACACACATATTACATAACTTCTTTTGTTTAGAAAACACCGATACTTCAAGGTCGCATCATATCCCTCTTTTATTTTTTAGTTTTTATTTATTTAAAAAAAATTTTATTTGGCTGCCAGTGCTTCAGCAAATTTTAGTGAATGTTGGGGGCCAATATGCTAAATTTGGTCACATTTCTCTATGCAGTAGGACCATGAACTTTCTACTGACTAAACTTCCTTTTTTTTTGTATGTGTCTGTGCAAGTTTGGGAAGTTTGTATATACAGTATTGCATCAGTGTTTGTTGGAGGAATTCATTGAGAGCTCATGACCACAGACTGACCAGTGAGCTGAGCCTGGGTAGTTGGAGGCGCCTCATCCCTCCCTTGTTCTTGGAATGTACATACATCATTATTTCCATAACCATTTCCCATAGCCATGAACACAACCTGGAGGTAATGTGTTGTTGAGACCATCTTTACTGTGTATGTGAGTGAACCCCATTAAGGGCTCTGTATAAACATTAAGGTTCTGGCAGGTGGATGCAATCTATTTGTCCATCTTGCGGCTGGCCAAAAGAAGCCTCATATGTCAGTTCCCTTGCTTATTAAAACTGCCATTTCCCAGTCTGTGGTGGTCTGCCTCTTTCTTTGGTCTCTCTTTGTCTTCTATGTACATGGAGAATTTTTAGATTTCACCCTGGAAACCCCTGAATTTTTGAGAAGTAAGTATTGTCCCAGTGTCTACCCACTTAAATAGATGGTTAGCAAATTTGAACCAAATCATCCCTGAAGAATCCGGCACATGTGTTTTTTGCCTAGTGGCTAAAGTTATTGATAATTCATAAATTAAAATGTTATTTTTTTTAAGGATTTATTTATTTGTCAGAGAGTATAGGAGCAGGGGGCATGGCAGGCAGAGGGAGAAGCAGGCTCCTCACCAAGCAAGGAGCCTCATTTGGGACTCGATCCCAGGACTCTGGCCTCATGCCCTGAGCTGAAGGTAGATGCTTCACTGACTGAACCACTCAGGCATCCTAAATGTTGTATAATTGAAAAGGGTGCTTGGTGAGAACAATCATCAATTATATGACAGAGAAAAGGTATTAAAAGACATTAAGGAGTTAAGGCTCTAATGTGGTTTCTTTGTTTCATTAATATAGCAATATAGGTACTCTCTGCAGATAGGGTTTAGCTTTTAGGGGTTTTTTGCATATGTTATTGAAGTTTATTTTATTGTCAGGAAGCCATGGATATGACTGCAATGAGAGTTCCCTCTTCTATGCCCAATTCAAAGAAACTACTGACAGTTTTCTTTCATGTTATTTAAGACTCAGCTTCTTAGGCACCTGGGTGGCTCAGTTGATTGAGCGACTGCCTTCAGCTTAGGTCATGATCCAGGAGTAGTAGGATGGAGTCCTGGATCAGGCTCCCTGCTTAGCAGGGGGTCTGCTTCTCCCTCTGACCTTCCCCCTCTCATACTCTCTCATTCTCTCTCTCTAAAAAATAAATAAAATCTTAAAAAAAAATAAGACTCAGCTTCTCATGGAAGGGATTTTAGTGTACTGCTGTCTTTTTAAGTTGTATTTCTCAATGTACTTCATTTTTTAGAAAATACTTGATTTATAGAAAATACAGTGAAGAGACTAAAGAGAGTTACATTATATTACACAGTCCCTTTTGTTTTCCTGATTAATAGCATTTTGCTTTTGTGTGGTACACATGATACAATTAGTGAACAAATCCTAATACATTATTAAGTTCATGTTTTAGATTTCCTTACTTTTAACCTAATGTCCTGTTGCTGTTCAGTGTGGTATCCAAGATACCACATTGCATTTAGTTGTCCTGTCTCCTTAGCCTATTCTTGACTGTTAGAGTTTCTTATACTTTTTTGGATTCTTTCTTTCTTGTTTTTTAATGATCTTGATTGCTTAGTTAAATAGTGGTTGAATATTTTATAGAATGTCCTTCAATTTGAGTTTATCTAGTGTTTTTCTCATGGTTCTTTGGGGGTTTTTGTGTTAGTAGAAAGAAGACCACAAAGCTAAAGTCCTGTTATCATCACATTGAGGGTACATGTTATTCATGTGACTTATCGCTGTCGATGCTAATCTTGACCACTTGGCTAAAGTAATATTTTAAGTTTCTCTTTTTGAGGTTGCTTCCCCCTGCCCTTCCCATGTTATACTCATTGGAAAGAATGCAACACTTAAAGAGTAGGGATTTATACTCCACCTTCTTGAAGGTAGAATAAGTATATGAATTATTTGGAATTCTTCTGCACTAGAGATTTGTCTTTCTTCCCCATTTATTCTATCGATTAAACCAACTCTATTAGTATGTAATCATGCATAATATTTTATAATTTTAGTTATAAGTTATAATAGAATGCTACTGTACCTGCTATTATCTCAAAAATTTATATTAATTACTCCCTTACTAAAGTAAGCAATTTTTGTTTTTCCAGCTGTAAGAGAAAACTGGAAGACAGGAAACAAAAACAGTCTAGCTAATTTTTCCACACACATTTCATAGCACTTTGATGAATTTTAAGGTAGGAAAATAAGCATATATATTCTTCACTTAAAGACATTGCATATCCTGTTAAGGTACAATTATTATATATAAAGTAAGGAGCAAAGGCAATTAGAATGATATTTAATAACTAATATCTGCAACTTTCTCTTAAGTGAAATATTGTGCTAATATTGCATGTACATGTTGTTAAAATAAGGGAGAACTAGAATTCTTTTTAATTTGACTAAGCCATCTGTTTATCAAGAGTATCAGTACAATAATTTTGGAGAAACATAAGATATATACAAAGTAATAAATATGGTTTGTTTGTCTTTTAAGGAAACTGTTTTAGTTCATTAGGATGGTAAATTCAATTACACACACACACATATGCACATTGTTTCATTTTATATGCTGATAAAAGTTTAGTTGAAATAATCTATTTTCATGTTTACTTATTTGTATATATCCAATTATATATAAAGGCATATCAAGATTAAGTTAAAAAGTTAAAAGGTAAAGGGAGCCTGGGTGGCTCAGTGGGTTAAAGCCTCTGCCTTCAGCTCAGGTTATGATCCCAGGGTCCTGGGATCAAGCCCCGCATTAGGCTCTCTGCTTTTCAGGGAGCCTGCTTCCTCCTCTCTCTCTGCCTGCCTCTCTGCCTACTTGTGATCTCTGTCAGATCAATAAACAAAATCTTTAAAAAAAAGTTTAAAGGTTAAAAAAAATATAATAAAAGACTAATGTTAAGGCAAACAAACTCTAAATGTTAATGGTCTGAGGTAGGAAAGCTTTGCCAGGTTAATAAGGCAGCAGGAAGGTGAAGGAAAGACTGAATTATGTAAAAATAATTATTTACAAAGTTGGCTCAATGTTAATGGATTTATTAAAAAAATAAAAGTAAAGTTTCCTGAATCCTTTACTGCAAATTGTTGTATGGCTAATATATACACAAAATAAAACTAGGATTTGGGTTCTCTTTTTAAGAAAAAAAAAAAAAAAAGAATCCTACTGTATTTAATTTGTTGGCTCAAAATTGTTCAGCTTTGGCCATTGGTACTCTTTTTGTTGGCTCCTGTGTCTCTGTGATAATTCCTATCACTCAGTGAGTGTGTGTGTGTATGTGTGAGTGTGTGTAACACTCCCTTTCTGACACTGCTAGTTGCTCCAGGCCTACCTTGTATATTTATTACCCCTAGTCCTAGATTCAACTGGCTGTCCAAGGAGCACTGATTACTTTTATTGAAGAATGATATTAGAAACCAAGATCTGGGTGCTAAGTGTGCTCATTGCTACTGGTTATGGTTGTTTCCAGGCGTTTCAGCTGAAAGAGCTCAGAAGTATATGTGTGCATACTAATGCATATATATATGAATATATCTACATATAACCATCTGTCTTTATATTAAGGTAAACATGAATTCACACTGCTGTCTTCAACACTAATCCCTCACTACATAGATCATTCTAGCCCCTTCTTGTTTATCTGTAAACTCTTGGTCTAACCTGGCTTCTACCATCTGCCATCCGTTGGCTCAATTATTCAATCCTAGTATACATGTATAGCAGGGTCAGAATTGTTAACCTGTGTATCATGGGAAACAACTTAATTGAGTAAAGTTCAGTACTTATGTATAGTTTCTCTTGCCATTAGTTGTACAAACTCATTCTGTCACTTCCCTCTCCCCGCCATTTCCTTCACAGAGGTTGTTTCATACATTTGTAATCTAGTTATATTGTTTTGTCACATTCCCTATTCCAATCTTGGATTCTTTAACTTTATAAATTGTGTTTTAAAATTTTTCCGTATGTTCTATATGTTTTGATTAATACGTAATGTCATATTTCCTCAGTTACAGTATTATATAGAATACTTTCACCACATTAAATGTTCCTCTGTGCTTCACTGTTTTAACCCTTCTCACTTCCCTGGGAACCCCTAGAAATTCTTTTTCTTGTGACTATAGTTTTATCCTATTTAGAACATCATTTATTTTTTTTTTTCATTCTAACATTATTTTTAATAGCGTGAACATGTAAACAAGAGAAATGTCAAAGAATATGGAAAAGATTCAGCAAATGATAATAGATCTCCTCGCTGGGATTTTAAGTCACATTAACAATGATGGTTATGATGACGATTCAGCAACAGGAAAAATGCTTATGAAATGAAGGGACCTGACAGCTCACATTTACAGACGCCTACTGTATACCATGTCCTGCTAGGTGTTTTTTGTTTTTGTTTTTTTTTTAATTTTTATTTTTTATAAACAAATTTTTATCCCCAGGGGTACATGACTGTGAATGGCCAGGTTTACACACGTCACAGCACTAACCATAGCACATACCCTCCCCAATGTCCATTACCCCACCCCCCTTTCCCGACCCCCTCCCCCCCGCAACCCTCAGTTTGTTTTGTGAGATTAAGAGTCACTTATGGTTTGTCTCCCTCCCAGTCCCATCTTGTGTCTTTTCTTCTTTTTCTGCCCCCCTAGTCCCCCATGTTGCATCTCCACTTCCTCATATCAGGGATATCATATGATAGTTGT